>JAVSIQ010000423.1:0-60059 GCA_038502775.1 Hippodamia convergens
AGACACGGATGACCGCTTAAAAGGCATGCTGAGCCAAGAACAAAACAACCAGACATTCCTTCTCCATTTCTATGTACGCCGTAATCAATTACACGCTTCAAAAAGCTGTTCAGACTATGCTTCGCCAAATACACGATAGACCCGTTCTGGTTCTTACCATTCATTACCATCTCATCGGCCATCCAACGCATCCATCATCCTGACCCGAAACAATCGAGAATGGAGATACGAAAGACCTTGACAGATAAAACCAGCGAACAGTAGAAATAAAATTTTTTTGTACGACTGCCATTGAAAGTGATACTTTTAATGACAACAAACAATGTTAAAATTGATTATATACGTGGAAGCGTGTTGAGAATTCTAACATTAGTGTTAAAAATATTTTTAGCACTCCATTTTCTTTTGATCAAATCAGATGAGAAAAATGCAGCAATTGCAAATTTTTTTATTATCGAAATTTAACAATCATTACTTATGAACATTAATATTAATCCTAAAACTAGAACAATTACCAACAATAATACCCTGTGACGTTAGGGAGCTTCGCAACACATTATTAGAATCCTCAGCACCATCAGTACTTGTAGAAAACGAAAGTACAATATTGGATGATGATGATCCAAAATCTGTTGAGGTTGGGAGAATTTTTTCAGCAATGACATTTCTATATGCAATGGAATGATCAACATAGCCCTCGGTTACCGTCGTACACTTCCATCCACCATGCCTTTTTATATCCGTGATATTTGCTCCTGATTCTGCTTGCAATGAAGCGGAGGATCTTCGAAAACAGTGTCCTGTATATTGCTTTGGTTCTGACAGTTTGAGGAATTCGGCAACAATAGATGGAATTTTCCCAAATATATTAATACCAACTGGATTGGCAGGGCATTTATTATTCATGTATTTCAGGGAAAAATGACGATGTTTGATGACAGAAGGGCACAGTGCAAAGTACTGATGAAAAAAGTCCACATACTTTACAATAATACTGAAAGAACGACTGACTTTCGTTTTTGTATTTGGAAGTTGTATAACCAATGATTTATTTGTTATTTCGATATCTTCCACTGATAAATTACACAATTCTTCATGCAGACAAGCTCCAAATAATCCGAAGATAGTTGCAACCTTAACCATCAAGTATTTCTCATCTGATGCTCCCTTTATGAACTTTTCACTTGTTCACGAGTGAAAATTTTCGATTTTTTAGGACGATTATTCTTCACTTTTCCGTTTTAAAAATGCTATTACCTCAAAATATTCACATCCACACCATTTTTAACAAGGGCGCTTGACTTCATCATTGAAAATTTGCTCCACAACTCCATATTTTTGATTTTTTCTTCTAGGTATGCCAGGAAAACAGTTTCACTGAATTTGCCTTCTACATTTTTCAATTCACAACATGAAATTGTTATATGCAATATCGTACTGCTGAACAGATTTTTTAGGTAGGAGTTCCAGATTTGCTCTTTGCAGACTCTTCAATATCCAGAGGAACAACCAAATCGTCACTTTTATTAAAAATTGGACTCTCGACAAACATATTAAGCAGTTAAAAACTAAGACGAAAATTGGACAGGAACGAAATTCAAATGACAGCTTTTTTTCTCATTTGTTAGTAATCATAACGTTGGCAACGTTTGCCATTCACAACAACCTTTTGATTATTCGAACATTAAAATGCATTTTGAAGTTTATTGTCATTGCAAATTCGCCCATTTCATTATCAAAATAGGGCATTTGTACAAAAAGCATTGTATGGTATTTGTGTTAAAAGTGATTTTATTTTGTTCGTGAAATCGTTCAATTCGCTCCGCTCATTTTCCAAACTTTTTCCCTCACGAAATAAAACAACACTTTCAACACTCATATCATAAATTACTATTTAATCCAACAGGTTCGAATCTGGTAATTCGGGGGAGGAAATGCACCTAACGGACAAAAATAATTTTTATTTTCTCTGTCGATCGAGAAAAAAATAATCTTTTCCAAGTCACCCCAAAACTTAATCACGAAAATAAAAGAGACAAAAAGAATGAATGATTAAAAAGGAAAATTGTTCGAATCGAAATCAATCAGAAGATCCCAAGGATTATTCTTCAGACCAACCCACAAAAGGGGAACAGACGAGCCAGCTCTCCGATCCCTTTGATCTCACCGACAGCTGTCAGATCCTAAACCAAGGCCGACCGGATCCCTGGCTCGGTGACTGGATTCTAAAAAAGTCTCTCAGTGCCGACGTGTAATGTCTTTGTAATCAGGTATTCGTGTCGCGATCTACTCGGCATTTAGGAGCCGATCGATCACATTATCTCTATCGGAATGTGTATAAAAAAACATTTCGTATCGTTGATTTGCTCGAGCAATCTTACGTACGGATCACAGGTCGTTGGTGCAAACTGCGTTCACATCGGAACCGATTACGAAACAGAAAAAAATAAAAACAAAAAAACAAAATATTTATGAAATAGAGATCACTGTTATTGCGCACAAGTTCAAACAGAGCAAGTTTGTCAAAACCGGTCCTTCTCGATCAACTATTAAGAATAATGATAGTGATGATACGATAATCTAGGATTAATATGGGGCGAAAAATCACTATCCTTAATCACATACTGGCCCTGTAATTGGAAAGAATTGTTCGAAACTCGGCAATAATTGGTATTTTCATAAAATTCTAATCATTTTGGAAACTGACTAATGTAAGTGTCAGTCGATAGTATTTTGGTCTACTATTTGATGCAACAATACTTTGTACGGCAGCGTTAGCTTTGGTTTTTTCTGCTGCTGAATATTTTTGCCCTGTTTGGTTGAACAGTGTTCGTGTAAAAAAAATTGATGCCCAAATAAATTTTTTCTATGAGGATTATTATTGGTACTCTCAAATCTACAGCTACTCCCTGTTTACCAGTCCTCTCAAATATTGTCCCTCCCCATATTCGCAGAGAGACAACAGCTTTGAATTTTTGGAACAAATTTAATTCCTTTCCAAATTCATTTTCCATACTCACCTAAATTCCAGATAATTATAGTCCCCAGATTGAAGACGCGTAAACCTTTTTGGTCAAATTTTCTGATTGATATGAATAAAAGCGACAAATGAATTTGGCAATCTTAATAAAATGTACACAATTTTTTCAAAAAAGATCTTATTACTGATCCTTCCTGGTTTCGACCTTCACAGGAGAATATGGTCTGTTTTAAAACGTATTAGAACAGGCCATGGACGATGCAACAGCATGATCTTCCGATGGAATTCGGTTGAGAGCCCTAGTTGGGAATGTGGGGAAAATGAGGAGACTATAGAACATCTTATAAATAGTTGCCCCATTTATGAATTTCGAGATGGTTTCAACGCTATACACAAAGTAACAAATGCATTTCTGAAATGGGTGGTTAATTTCAAAATAATTTAATTTATTCTGAAGAGTTGGTTTCTTTTCTGCTTTTGTCTTTTTTCATCTCAAATTAAGAATTGCGAGTCGTTTGTGAAGAATCTTTTTATCTGAGTCCATAGACGGATAACATGAAGATGTTTCTCTTAGATTCAAAATTTCTCTATTTTATATTTCTTGTAATTTTTTTTTCACGGACGAGGTAAGGATTTTTTTCAGTTGCGGTTTTCTCCCCCTTTCTCATTTAATCATACTGCAGACCTGTATAGTTTTCACTCGGGTCTTCCTAAGTACTTTTTTGTTTCAATATGTATTTGTATTATTTAAGCTCTCTGAATCAAAAGAATCGTGTCGGCACTAAGCACAGTGAAGTAAGAAGAACAAGCAAATTCATGGACAAACAAGATATTTTGTCTATGCATTTTTTTCTTCAGTATTCTGATTCACAGAACGACATATACTTTGGGCCGCTCGCGAACAGGCACAGTACAACCTATTTTCTTGTATTTGAAGCAAATGATTCGATTTGAATTCAACAATTCTTTATTATTTGTAACTGGAATGACATAATTCTCCACGAAGTAGTACTTTTCACATTCACAAGAATAAATAGTACCTGCAGAATTAATAATAACATGGGTACAATCAATTGCTCCAATAACAAGAAGAAATCCAGCAATTTGGTAAAATTTGGTTTGGATGGAACGTAATTTTGCTTCTGTCTGAGGCATTTTTATGAATACTAAAACTCGAACAATTATTCTTGATACTGTAGATTTTCATAAAATCGGTTACAGCCAATAAATGTCCCTGCTGATGCGTAGAATCGCAGGCACGTAAGGAGTTGACTCATCGGTGACACACTCCGATTCCTACATCATCATTTAAGGTACGCATTTTAAGAATCCGTTTGCTTCCGTATATAAAACGGATCCGTTCAGTTAAATAATGATTTGATCAATGTGCATTGTAAAAAAACGGATCCGAAATGAAATCGATACCGTTCGATTCACCACCCGATTTTAAATCAACGTGTTCATTAAATTCCGTTTGTTTACAATGCACATTGATTCAATTATAGGCTTTCATTATTTAACTGAACGGATCCGTTTTATATACGGAAGCAAACGGATTCTTAAATGCGTACCTTAAGGCTTAAACTTAAACTCCCTTCTTAAGGTACGCATTTTAAGAATCCGTTTGCTTCCGTATATAAAACGGATCCGTTCAGTTAAATAATGATTTGATCAATGTGCATTGTAAAAAAAACGGATCTGAAATGAAATCGGTACCGTTCGATTCACCACCCGATTTTAATCAACGTGTTCATTAAATTCCGTTTGTTTACAATGCACATTGATTCAATTATAGGCTTTCATTATTTAACTGAACGGATCCGTTTTATATACGGAAGCAAACGGATTCTTAAAATGCGTACCTTTAGAGGTTTGATATCATCATACATAAGATATAATAAGATATTATGTACTTACATATCACTTGGCAATTCTGAATCATCCTCAACTAATCTCAGCAATTGCATAATATTTTTTTCGGTCAAAATCGTCGACATCATCCTCATATAGATCATCAATTTCATTCAATAAAGTTCTCTCCATAATAACTATTGAATTCACGCAATCAAATACAGCATGTCAAAACTGAAGTTCGTTTTTGACGTTATGAATATTTGAGACGGGCTTAAGTCTTGCTTGAGCCATGAATATTCGCGGCTCGAAATAGTCATAATTTATGAGGCACTTAAACTGCGGTGCAAGAGAAACGACGCTATGTTAAAAAAAGGGTTTCTTCTTTTCTGTACATGTTGTTTTTATGTTTATGAATTTCAATGGCTTCCATGGTCAGCCAGGAATGGTAACTTTTGATATTCGAAATAATCTCTGCCTTCGAGAAAACTATGTTGCGTCCATCTGTTAGTGTTCCGCTAGTGCAGATTTTCTGTCTGTTTCAATCCGATTAATTCTCGTATTGTTCAGAATTAAATCCCAAATTCGTCCAATTCTTCCAACGAGTTATTTCATAAGCAGTTACGGATTATTTCGACAGTCTGGCAACAACTTTTTCCCCCCTAAACCCTGACGTCATTCCATACTTTAACCTCGACTTAAACGAACTGAACAAATCTCGTGTTACACAGGATTCTCACGTTTAAAACTCCTAATATTCTCCCGCGTCTTCCACCAACCTCCCACCCCCCTAACTCCCCCGTTAATTACTCTTCATAAAAGTACACTTCCCCAGTCTCCCCAGGGGGCCGCCATTGTTGCCGGGGCAGGGGGCCTTTAGGTCTAATTAAGTTTCGCGGAAAAGCCGCCGAAAGAAGGAAATGACCTGGCTCGGAGGAGATAGCGCTAACTAGAGATGGGCCAATCGGTGATTTCAGAATCACGTCGTGATTCGTGATTGTGATCTGTCAATCACAGTTTTTTTGGACGGTGATTATGATCACCGGTGATTTCGAGAAAGTAGGGTTATAAGTTGGATTTGACTAACAACTACAAGTGAATACAAATTCTGAATCAAACATTTTGGAAAGTTGTTCATCGAAAGAATGTCTTGAACCTCATATCTGTATGAGAATACCAAGTCGTGAAAATTAACAAAAATAGTCTACTCTAGTGAAATCAATATAAAAAGTGCATTTAGAGCACAGTTTCAGAAATGTATAATGTAATTATTCATTAAAATTTGAATCCTTCATGTAACAACGATTCCTTGGCTACTGTCAATAGAATTTCCTATTCAATGTTGTTCTGAAATTTTAAAAATTATTAAAATATAATGGACGTTCCTACAATTGACCGTGAGCCTTGAAAAAATTCTGAGAATAACCTCACAACTCACATAAAATATTGGATTATCGGAACTCTACATGGTATATAAAAACATTTTTTCGAGACAATCGATCCTTTTTTGAACCTTATTTTACTTGTTCGGCATTAAGATTCCTCTGAAATCGCGATATCAAACGTAATATCCGAGTATCTAACATTCTAACGTGAACACAATCCCAATCACTGACAGAAAGGACCAACGTGAAAATCACCGACAATAAAAACAGCATGAACTTGAATCATAACATTCATAATTCTCGTAAGTGATCCCCTTCCAAAATCACCATCGTAGTATTTGAGTTTCTAACGTGATCGCAATCACAATCACTGACGGAAAGAACCAACGTGAAAATCACCGACAATCACAATCACCATGTTTTTAGTAATTCGATCACTGCAGTGATCGGTGATTTGAAAATCACCGTGATTAAATCACCGGTAGTGAAATATCGCTCATCTCTAGCGCTAACGCCGTGCCTCCCGGGGGGTTTTGGGTGGGGGGGCGTATCGACGTCGACGACGCCGCCTCCCGGCCCGGAATCAATTGGGAAGCCGGCTTAACGAGGGTGGACGGATATTAATATGCATAAAGCGGAATGATTGAAATTCCGGGGAAAAGTTGAGAGTTGGGAGAGACGTGACAGAAGTTATATTCGCGAAATTACGGATTTGAGTGAGCGACATCTACGGGAAGGGAGGGGAGGCTTTATACCGTGAGCGAATTTCGAAGTTGGATGTCATTTTTGACGTTTGGTAGCGGATATTGTTGCCGCCGGGGTTTGAATGAATCGGCGTTCTTGGAAAAATCGGATTATTTCGAATATACTGCTCGACAAAAATAAACGCTCATTTTTGATGAATCAAAAGTTTACTTTCTCATATCTGAATGTTTTCTTCAATTTCTGGAAAATTCTTGCCGTTTGCCCTTCTGAGAATTTTGTATCAATTATAGTTTCACGTTCTTTCATTCCACTTTGAATCAAAATCGAAAAATTTGTTTTGCAATAGTACCTGGAGGTAAACTTAGATTAAACCAATGAACTTCATAATGGAATCTACCTATATGAAAAAATAATATAAGTATGAAACTAACATCGCCCTGAAATCCCCATTTTCACAATTCGAATTCTATTCTTCTCGGAAATACAAACTTGATCAGTACATGCGTGATTAAAATTGAACAATGATTTTGTTACTGAGCGTGTTCTAGAATTTTTTGTCACTTTTTTCTGATTGTTTTTTCTTTGGATCAATGAGCATACCGATACTTTTCTGTTAAATTGAGTTCATGGGTTATTTGCCCCTGCTCTTATATGAATAATCATGATAAAAATAAAAGACAGAAGTGGAACTTAATTCATACCGAGACTCATACAACGAGTTCAATTCAGAAAAAATTTGAGGTGAGTGTTGAAAATTTATGTTTTATTGTGTGGGTTAAAATGTTTCTGAAAGAGCAGAGCGAATTGAACAATTTCACAAACAACATGAAATCACATAGTTATTTATGATGCCAGAGTTGAAAGTAATGATTTATTTTTTGAGAGGAAAAAGTATCTGAAAAATTTAACACTTTCACGAAAAAAAAAACACTTTTAATACAATATCATACAATGTTTCTTGTATTTTTTTGTTCATTTTCTCCTTGTGAAGTTTTGGCCCGTGACAAATTAGTGCTCAAGTTTCACGCAGGGGCCTTTCTTCTAGTATCTAAAATTTTTTCAAGCTATTGCCTAGCTTTTATCACAGGCTTTGAGCGCGGCGACCGAATGTATAAATTCCGTAACGAAAAAACCTAACACAGCCGTGTATCGTCGGTTCAGTTCGGCAGACTTCGGCACGATGTTTGGGTGCTTGCGACTAGACGGATGCGTGCAAAATGGAGTGGGCAATCTCGCTGTTCCCATTTAATTAAGAACGGCAAATATTTCATTAACATCGGATAGAAAATGTAGAGCCGAACGCAAACATTTTCCATTAACTTCAGCTCTTGCTCTAGCTATACATAAGTCGCAAGGTGGAACTTTTGACGAAATAGTATATGAGTATAGTAAATCTCATTCTCAGGAACTCGTCTATGTTGCACTCTCTCGGGTGACTTATATCAAAAAATTGTATATTACGACAAAAAATGATAATTCTGCATTTAACTTTTATCATAATCGAAGGCAAGCTACATCTTTGTTGCAAGAATTCAAAAGGCTGTCTTTAAGTAGTGTTCAGAAGATAGCTCAAAGTGTATCAGATTACATCAGTACATAATAGAAATAATGACTTTCAATTGCCAAAGTCTACATAGTCACAAATACGATTTACAAGATTCAGTTACGAGAGAAACTAATGTGGTACTTCTTACCTAAACATGCATGACGCGTGATAATCCGATTGAAATACCTAATTTCAATTGTATTGTTCAATTCAAACGAGATACTGTTCCAAAAGGTGGAGTAGCTATTTACCAAAATAGTAATAATGTTACTAATATCATGACTCCGAATATTGAAATAAATATTGAAGACGTTAGCGATGTTAATGTTAGACGCTCATTTGTTGGAAATATTTGTGCATGCTTATGCAAACTTAGAAATGGCCTACACATAGTCATGGTAGAAATTTACATTTCTCCAAATCCAAATTGGACGAGGTATAAAGAGCATTTTATTCATCGATTTTACTGGAGTACACTGAAGAAAGGGTCGAAAATACTTGGTACAAATGGTGATAAATTTTCACTCATCTTGGTTGGCGATTTCAACATTTACTTCGCTGATAAAAAATCAGAGCGGTTGACAAATTTTTGAATTTAAAAATGAATAATGATCCACAAGAATCCACAACAAAATATGAGACCACTATTGACGCGTTATTTTTCAGATATTTAGAAGACATTAAGTCTCAAACTTACGTTTCTTATTTCAGTTACCATAACCTATAGTTTCAATGATAAAGATTCCTGAATAACCTAGGTGTATTGTAAGATGAATAAATATTTTAAATCAACAATATTATCTTCTTATTTTTGAAAAGATGCTATGCAATAGCTTTACCGCGGCAGTCCTAGAGTGCCACACGTTATATATATATTTTTTTATGGTTTCTTGTTTCAGAGACTGGAAGAGAAAACCCAAATAAAGTATTCAGGATCAGGAATTTTTACAATAAAGTCTCGAATTTCGGGAAGTAAAGGCGGAAGCAAAGTTTTACACCTATTATATCTCCCTTAATATGCATTTTGGATCATGAGGTTATTTGTCAAACTATACTCATTTTTCAATGTTTTCATCACCCCCCAGAAAGCTCTGACTCGCCCTGCAGCACTGTGCCTCTCAAAGGACGCAGCTGATCTCGAAAAGACCTTTGTGATAAAAACGAGACGACTTACGGGGGGCAATAAAAGAAGCAATACAATTATCGAGAGCATCTCGGTGCTGGCAAGATCAAAGGTTGTCGGGGCCCACCCCCTCACCCCCGAGGGGAATAACGAGTAAATTGCCGCGGAGCCGTCCTCCTCTCTATCTCGGATCCCGCATTCCTCTTCCCGTGAAGTGGAAGGTCTCAAAAGGTCCGGAATACGAGGGGAACCGGTTTTGGTTTTTGTTCCGCCTCAGGTAAAGGCCGGTCTCTCTGCAGATTGCGACGGAAGCTGGTCAATAATACAGGGTATTAAGATGTGACTTCGGTCGCCGAGATCGATTGCTTCGAGAAGATTTCGCAGGGGGTATTATTGCTTTTTCCGGGATTAAATCGGTTTGAAGGCAGCAAGTCGAAACGAAGATGGATAATATGTAAAAATGGAATAGGTGATTTTCAAGAAAAAAACACATCAAATCAAGAAAAATAGATGGAATCTTTATTGGAATCGGTAATAGGGTCCATATACAGTAGAATCCGCTTATAATGACATTGAGAGGAAATGAAAAATACGTCATAATAACCGGAAGTCACATAAAGCAGAATTTCAGCAAAATTGATATTTTTCTTGGATTCAGTTTAATTAAGAAGGGAACGACAAATTTAGATTTCGCTTTCTTGGAAAAAAATAGCTTCTCTTACAAAAAAAAATTGAATATAAAGAACTTTTTCGTTTTTTAGAAAAATAATCTGAAATTTTAGTTTGCGTTTGTTTTTTTTTCGACTTGAAATAATAGCTTCTTACACCATTGTACAACTTATAAATGGCTTCAATGGATGTCATTTCGTCCACAAAACACCAGAAATCTCTTCAAGGATCTGGATTATACTAAAAAGCATGTCGGCACGCGTATGTCTCGTATCGTATCAAACCTCATCGCATTAAAAAGGATAGGCTTGAGAAAACTATCGAGCGGTCACTATAACCCGAAAAATTTTCGAAGAATCATGTTGTTGTATCTGAAATCATGTCATTGTAAGCGACATGTCATTATATCCGGACCCTATTTTAAGGAGTTTTGAATGAAACCAAACTTAAAACTGCATTTGCGTCATTATAAGCGATTGGTCAGTATAGCCGGCGTCATAATAAATGGATTCTACTGTTATTTAATGTTTGAAGAATATTTCATGTAAATGTGTTGAATTATAGTGAAAAAGAGAACGTGTGGCTTTCGACGATCTATTCAAAAATAAGAAGATGATATTGTTGATTTAAAATATTTATTTATCTTACAATACATGTAGATTATTCAGGAATGTTTACAATTGAAACTATAGGTTTATGGTAACTGAAATAAGAAACATAAGTTTCAGACTTAATGTCTTCTAAATATCTGAAAAATACCGCGTCAATAGTGGTCCCATATTTTGTTGTGGATTCTTGTGGATCATTATTCATTTTTAAATTCAATTTTTCCGAAAGAACAGTTGTCAACCGCTCTGATTTTTTTATCAGCGAAGTTAATGTTGAAATCGCCAGTCAAGATAAGTGGAAATTTATTACCATTTGTACCAAGTATTTTCGACCCTTCTTCAGTGTACTCCAGTAAAGTGCGATGAATGAATGCTCTACCTCGTCCAATTTTGGATTCGGAGAAATGTGAATTGCTACCATGACTATATGTAGGCCATTTCTGAGTTTGCATAAGCATGCACAAGTATCTCCAACAAATGAGCGAATATTTATTTCAATTTTCGGAGTCATAATATTAGTAACATTATTACTATTTTGATAAATAGCTACCCCACCTTTTGGAACAGTATCTCGTTTGAATTGAACAATCCCATTGAAATTAGGTATTTCAATCGGATTATCACGCGTCATGCATGTTTCGGTAAGAAGTAACACATTGGTTTGTCTCGTAACTGAAACTAGTAAATCGTATTTGTGACTATGTAAACTTTGGCAATTGAAAGTCATCATTGAAATGCCATTTCTGTTACTAATGAAATCTAAGACACTCTGAGCTATCGTCTGAACACTATTTAAAGACAGTTTTTTTGAATTCTTGCAACAAAGATGCAGTCGATGCTGTTTGCCTTCGATTATGATAAAACTTAAATGTAGAATTATCATTCTTTGTCGTAATATACAATTTTTCAATATTAGTGCAACACAGACGAGCTCCTGAGAATGTGATTTACTATACTCATATACTATTTCGTGAAAAGTTCCACCTTGCGACTTATGTATAGTTAGAGCAACAGCTGAAGTTAATGGAAAATGTTTGCGTTTGGCTATAAATTTTTTATCCGATGCTAATGAAATATTTGCCGTTCGCAATTCAATGGGAACAGCGAGATTGCCGACTCCATTTTGCTCTGCTAGAGTGGCTGCACGCATCCGTCTAGTCGCAAGCATCCAAACACCGTGCCGAAGTCTGCCGAACTGAACCAACGATACACGGCTGTGTTAGGTTTTTTCGTTACGGAATTTCTACATTCGGTCGCTGCGCTCAAAGCCTGAGATAAAAGCTATGCAATAGCTTAAAAAACTGAACTGTCGAAATCAATGGTGTAAAATGATAATGGTTAAAAAATCACAACGACTGACATTCTAAGAAAAAACCTGTATATGCCTAGTGATTGCCGGGCACGTAGCGTGAATTAATGCCCACACAGTAATGCAACAAAGAAAGAATGGTGATGTCATCATTTCCACGACAATAAACGTAAAACAGACATCAGCTGTCCGACGAAGGTGTTAATCCACTTAATCACCTGATATATGAAGAAATGATACGTATAAAGTTCACCAGACAATCCGTTCTGGCGAATGAATGCGATCAATAACGACATAAATGCATTAATTATTCATGGCGATCAGCGATGTGTGAAGGAATAATTGAGGAATGTTGTTGTACGTTGGTCTGAGTAGCTCGTTTTGATGGTGAGATAATACGGGACTTTGCTAGCTTTCAGAGGATGATTGAATAAATCATGAAAGGTTGAAGATTCGACCAACTTCTGGGATATTTTGGGCCAAAGGAAGTTAATTTTGTATTGGACTCTACGTTAATTGGATCTGCTCCACAAGAGTTAGGGATATCGTAATCAATCGTTTTGAAAAGTATGTAATCTTCGAGAAAATCTCTGTAAAATCATTTAAAACTCAATAACAACTTGATTCGATCCAATAAAAATCAGTATGAGGCATTTCGTCAATCTGGTCGCCTTTTTTGTGAAGTTTGGTTCTTTGCATATGCTTCATGAATGTTCTTATTTCGAAATGGAGTCAGTTTATCAACGGCTTCGATTTGAAACGAGCTTTCTGAAAATGCCAAGACGTAAATTAACGAACGCTGTAGCTAATAGGGCTATCGGAATGCTACAGGGTGGCCTAACTCAGGTTGTTGTAGCGGAAAGGCTCCAAGTCAGCCAAAGTGTGATATCTCGACTTTGGAATAGGTTCAGTGTTGGAAAGACCAAGACTTGGCGGGCGACGAAAAACAACACCTGCTCAGGATCGTTTCATCACCGTTTCGGCGAGAAGAAAGCCTACATCTACGTGTAGAATGCTACGAAATACTCTTCAAAATGCGGATGGGGTCCAAGTTTCCATCGAAATCATCAGACGACGTTTAAGAGAGGTGAATCTAGGTTATAGACGTCCATTAAGAGGAGTTCCATTAACACGTGACCATAAGCGTCAAAGACTGGAATGGGCAAGGCAAGATATCAATTGGAACGATCAATGGCGTAGTGTTCTTTTCACTGATGAATCCAGGTATGGAAGATTTTCAGATTCCCTAAGAATAAGGGTATGGACTATTCCACGCTTACCCCGTAATCGCACATACCCCGGGCGCACAGATCTACACATTTGTCCTGGAAATATGACCGCCTTACACCATAGGGAGTATGTCACTGACAATGTTTTGCCAATTTTTTACGCTGCTATTGGTGAATCTTTTCAATTTCTAGACGATAACGCTAGACCGCACCGTGCAGCCATAGTTGGGAATGCGCGCGAGGATCTTGGTATTCCACATTTACCAATACCCCCACACTCACCAGATTTGAATTGCATAGATTATGCATGGGATATGCTCTGAAGAAGATTAGATAACCATCAACCTACCCCAGAATCCTTAAATGATCTGGGAGAGCTTCTGCCCCCTTTATGGAACCAAATACCTCAAGAAATGTTCAACAACCTGGTGTGTAGTATGCAAAGAAAGTGTCAAGCTGTTATTGACGGCCGTGGAGGCCATACATTGTATTGAAATGTTTCAAAATGCTTGAATGAAATTTCGTTATTTTACTCGATTTTTCTTAACCACCCTGTATACGCTGCAGACCTACAGGCTGAAATTAATTTTATTTCCTGCAACTTGAAATCATATCAATATGAATTTTCCTCACAAAATCTCATTTAAAAAATATATATGAGTTTCTCGGTCTCCATGTAGATAAAAATTGAAGGTGGACGACTCACATCGATGCTTTACGTAAGAAATTGAACAGCTCGTTTTTTGCCATCAGAAGAATTTTAAATATTTTGCCCTTGAATTGTTTGTTGAATGTTTATTATAGCCTTGTTTATAGTCACTTATTCCACAACATTTTGTTGTGGGGAAGTTGCTCTGAATTCCCAGAGTATTTTCAACCTACATCCACTGAATTCTTGTAAGCCGGTATTTATTGAAAGGGAAATATTAACATTACCTTGTATATATATTTTTAAATGTTTGCTTTATGCTTGGGAGAATGAGTGTAGATAGTCAAAATTATCAGATCACAAGTATGAAACAAAAAACTTTGGGACATTTTCTTTTCCGAAACATAGAACTCACAGATTCGAATGTAAACCCTCATACAAAAGTATGAAATTATACCATTTACTATGAAACAATAATTGAATCTCAAAACATTCAAGAAAGAAATCAAGAAACTTGTTTTAAGAAAAGGCTTTTACTCTGTAGAAGAATATTTCGGCGACACCTTAGTTGCTTAGTTCCTAGTTGCTTAGTTTTAAGTCTGACATTTCCTATACACTGTGTAGTGTCTCAATGGAATGAATAAATTATTATTATTCTTTTCTCTATTTCTGTATCGTAATGAGTTCATTACAGTACAAAAAGTAGTGCTGTAATGAAACTCATTACTCCATTGTTTTCAGTTATATTTTTCGTTTTTTGGTTGTCAGTACCGACCTCCGATCCAATCAAGTTACGAATCAAATCAATTCTAATTCCGTGATCTGTCAAATTTCGTAAGTCACACCAACTGCCAAGATACAATACAAAAGACACTCATCTGAATTTTTTATTTGAAAATCGAGAGTATTTCACAAAACTTGACTGAAATAGAGAAAATATCGTCTAATACTCGTTGCAGAAGAAAATCCCAACACTCATGTTTTCGAATTTCGCATTCGTGTTGGAATAGGAACTCATTCTGCAACTTGTTTTAGAATATACTATTGCAATTTAAGTCAATATCCCAATTCATTTGGAGCATTTTATAAACAATCACCTGGTACTTTCATTGAAATATTGGTCAAAGTTGGGACCGTCCCAAATTGAAAAAAAAAGCACAATTTCCTGGAAAACGTTTCGCGAAATCGAATCCATCAATCCGCAGGGCCCCGGGTTCGGGATGACTCAGCTAGAACCGGGATTATATCGGCGTCCCGACTCTAATGATCTCCATTTTACGGGGCGCTGGCAAATTAATGGCCACGACCTCGTTCTCCCCCCCGAGTAATGATTAATGACGGGGCTGCAGACAGTTAAACGCTATCCGGAAATTCGAGGCGATATCCGGATCGGATAATCGAGTACGTCCGGAACCGTACAAGTGAAGGTTTGGGAGTTATCGATTTAACACGGGAACGTTTCTCGGTCTTCGGAAAATTTGTAGGGGTGGATCGAATTGAATGGATACTTACTCTCTGCAATCCGTATTATATCTGAAACAAGAAAAAATAGTATTAATTGAACGGGTCATAATTGAATGGAATGAAGAAATGGAGAGAAAATACGTACAAAAAACTTGAGAATCAAAACTTCAGAGCGGCGAACAAATATCCGGAAATGATTAGCAAAAAATTCAAGGGTGATTTCTAGACTCAAAATAAATGGTACCTCTTCATATAAATTTTTTTCGTAAATGGATTATTAACGAAGTTACAGGGTGTTAAACTTAAATTTTACTTACAGTTTTTTTGCTCTACGTTGATAATATTTCGACGAAATTTCATATTTATGGCTTTTACGGCGTGAGCAAAACGAGTTACCAAACCATGTCTTTTCATTTTTTAGAGGGCGCCACAACCGATCCTATACTTTTGTTTGAACGGTACCAACTATTTTGTGTTATTATATACAAATTTTGTCCAAATATTTCAATTCTCTGGACTTTTTCACACAAAAAAATATATCCCTTTTCTTTCGATAAATCTAACCGTTTTCGAGAAAAACGCAAAATAGCATTGCTTGCATGCGATGAATTAGAAATTTTTTGATTTATTTTCCACCTTAAACATGAAATTATGTGGATACATTGGCTATGGTTACCACAAAAATACGTTGTTTTGAAATATTAGTGAAAGAAACTGTGAATAAAATTTAACTCTAACACCCTGTAACTTTGTTAAAAATCAATTTTCGAACAAATTTAATGGGAAGAAGTACCATTTAATTTTGGTATAGAAATCACCCCTGAGTTTTTTTGCTCATCATTTCCGGAGTGAAAGCGATCTAAATTGGCTGTAGCTTTTGTCTTTTTTTGTTTCTTTCCATTTTTTTATGATTCTTCTTTATTTTCTGACAATTTGGTATCAGGCCATAAGCCAAACTCAAGGATTCATTTCGAAGATATCTGAAGGATTCGTGCTCAAAAATCAGTTGGAGAAAGGATTTCCAAATTTAAGCATTGTCCCCAGAATTCTTTTAACTCTGCCTATGTCTGTGGATAGCGCAAAGCGTAGTTTTTCGAAATTAAAATTGATCAAATCCTACGCCTTAGCGGGTTAGCATTCGTTGCCATTGAATGGGAACTGGCAGAATCGTTAGATATAAAAAAATCTGGTCAGCAAATTAGCTAAAATGAAAGCTCGAAAAGTTACTTTCTGAAGACCTCGTTGAGATTTCGTGATAGATATTTCTGTTATGTATACCTTGGTCTCATCTAATAATATTATCATTATCTATTGAACACAATTTTTAAGCTATTGCATAGCTTTTATCTCAGGCTTTGAGCGCGGCGACCGAATGTAGAAATTCCGTAACGAAAAAACCTAACACTGCCGTGTATCGTCGGTTCAGTTCGGCAGACTTCGGCACGGTGTTTGGGTTCTTGCGACTAGACGAATGCTTGCAGCCACTCTAGCAGTGCAAAATGGAGTAGGCAATCTCGCTGTTCCCATTGAATTACGAACGGCAAATCAGAAGAAATTTATTACCACTTCTACCAAGTATTTTCGACCCTTCTTCAGTGTACTCCACTACCTCGTCCAATTTTGGATTCGGAAAAATGTAAATTGCTACCATGACTATGTGTAGGCCATTTCTAAGTTTGCATAAGCATGCACAAATATCTCCAACAAATGAGCGTCTAACATTAACATCATCGCTAACGTCTTCAATATTCAATCCAAAATTAGGAGTCATAATATTAGTAACATTATTTTAGTTAATAGCTACCCCGCATTTTAGAACAGTATCTCGTTTGAATTGAACAAAACAATTGAAATAATGTATTTCAATCGGATTATCACGTGTCATGCATGTTTCGGTAAGAAGTAGCACATTGGTTTGTCTCGTAACTGAATCTTGTAAATCGTATTTGTGACTATGTAGACTTTGGCAATTGAAAGTCATTATTGAAAAGCCATTTCTATTACTAATGAAATCTAAGACACTTTGAGCTATCGTTTGAACAACATTTAAAGACAGTCTCTTGAATTCTTGCAACAAAGATGAAGTCGATGCAGCTTGCCTTCGATTATGATGAAACTTAAATGCAGAATTATCATTTTTTGTAGTAATATACAATTTTTCAATATTAGTCACCCGAGAGAGTGCAACATAGACGAGTTCCCGAGAATGTGATTTACTATACTCATATACTATTTCCTCAAAAGTTCCACCTTGCGACTTATGTATAGTTAGAGCAAGAGCTGAAGTTAATGGAGAATGTGTGCGTTTGGCTATACATTTTCTATCCGATGTTAATGAAAAATTTGCCGTTCGTAATTCATTGGGAACAGCGAGATTGCCGACTCCATTTTGCACTGCTAGAGTGGCTGCACACATCCGTCTAATCGCAAGCACCCAAACACCGTGCCGAAGTCTGCCGAACCGAACCGACGATACACGGCTGTGTTAGGTTTTTTTCGTTACTGAATTTCTACATTCGGTCGCCGCGCTCAAAGCCTGAGATAAAAGCTATGCAATACCTTAAAAAACTGTATAATTTCTAGTTTTCTTGAAAAGGGATAGGAGTTATCCAAGTGGGTCGTAATTCACTCCTCGAGGGTGTATACCCTCGGTGGACGCAAAGAGAAGACTTGTTTTCGACCGCCCCATAAAATGCATGTAGGTCACGTATGCCTGGTAATTGCAGAAACGAGCGGCGCTCGTAATGACCTCAGAGCCGGGCCATAAAACGGGGGCGTAGGGGGAGACACGGATTATCCGAGCGACGCCGTTCCACAACTTCGACGACTCGTTCAGATCGATTTCGAGGTGGACGAAAAAGTTTTCAATTTGCGAGATAAAGCTGTAATCGATTCCGGTGCAATTTCGAGTTTTAGAGTTCGACCAGATGGGACGACATGTATGTACAGGGTGATTCACCATGATTCTCTACTCAGGACACTTGGTTTTCTAGGCCTATTAAAAAAAATATAACAAAAATACAAAAAAAAACATTAAAAAAAAATTGAAGTCTTTGTCAGCCAAGGTGGGTTTTTTGTTTGGTACTCACACGATTGATCATCACTCGAATATCCGAAATTTTTCCCTCTTCTTAATTTGAACTTCAAGTATTTCGGAAAAAATCCCTCACAAAAGTTGAAAGAAAAGATATGAAAATTCGGGATAACAGAAAGCCCAGCATACTATTCAATCCATGGAAACACGCCCTCTTTCAAATTGACTTAGCTCACACTTTAATCATTTAAACAACTTAACATCGACTTTGGATCTCCTCAAACAGCTGGCTTGTTGTAGAATTTAAGAAATTCGCGAAAAACGAAAACAATTTCATGTAACGAAAAATGTTTGCATGAAGATAGTTATTTATGATATGAGTGTTAAAAGTGACGTTTCATTTTGTGAGTGAAATGAGCGGAGCGGATTGAACAATTTCACGAACAAAATAAAATCACTTTTAACACAAATACCATACAATGTTTATTGTACAACTTCCCCATTTTGATGATGAAATGGACGAATTTGCAATGACAATAAACTTCAAAATGCATTTTAATATTCAAATAATCAAAAGGTTGTTGTGAATGGCAAAAGTTGCCAACGTTATGATTACTAACCAATGGGAAAAGACGCTGTCATTTGAATTTCGTTCCTGTTCATTTTTCGTCTTGGGTTTCAAACTGCTTAATATTTTATATCGAGTCCAATTATTAATAAAAGTGACGATTTGGTTGTTCCTCTGAATATTGAAGAGTCTGCAAGAAGAGCAAATCTAGAACTCTACCTAAAAAACCTGTTCAGCAGTACGATATTGCATATAACAATTTCCTAGCCTGGTGTAAATTGAAATGTAGAAGGGAACTTCAGTGAAAATGTTTTCCTGGCATACTTAGAAGAAAAATCAAACAAAAATATGGAGTTCATCAACTTTGTGTAGCAAATTTTCAATGATAAAGTCAAGCACCCTTGTTAGAAATGGTGTGGATGTTAGTAAATATTTCAAGGCAATAGCATATTTGAAACGGAAAAGTGAAGGGTATCGTCCTGAAAAATCGAAAATTCCAACTCGTGAACAAGTTGAAAAGTTTATAAAGGAGGCACCAGATGAGAAATACTTTATGGTTAAGGTTGCAACTATTTTTGGATTATTTGGAGCGTGTTTGCGTGAAGAATTGTGTAATTTATCAGTGGAAGACATCGAAATAACAAATAAATCATTGGTTATACAACTTGTAGATACAAAAACGAAAGTCAGTCGTTCTTTCAGTATTATTGGGAAATATGTAGACTATTGTCATAAGTACTTTGCACTGCGCCCTTCTGTCATCGAACATCATTTTCCTGAAATACGTGAATAATAAATGCACTGCCAATCCAATTGGTATTAATTCATTTGGGAAAATTCCATTTATTGTTGCCGAATTCCACAAAATGCCAGAACCAAAGCAATATACAGGACACTGTTTTCGAAGATCCTCCGCTTCATTGCTAGCAGAATCAGGAGCAAATATTACGGATATAAAAAAACATGATGGATGGAAGACAACATAGCCGAGGGCTATGTTGATCATTTCATTGCATATAGAAATGTCATTGCTGAAAAAATTCTCGCAACAGCTTTTGGATCATAATTATCCAATATTGTAGTTTTACTATTAATATTAATGTTATAAGTATTGATTGTTAAATATTGATAATAAAAATTTGCAATTGCTGAATTTTTCTCTTCTGATTACATTAAAAGAAAATGAAGTGCTAAAAATATTTTTAACCCTAATGTTAAAAATATTTTTTACACGCTTCCACGTAAACAATCAAATTTAACATTGCTGTCATTAAAAGTGTCACTTTTAATGGCAGTTGTAAAAAAACAAATTTTCATCATCAACTCCTGGCTTTACTATCTGTCTTACCAAAAAAAAATTCAAATTCAAACAGCTTCTTCTGAATATTGCAGTGTATTGGTCAGAAATAGTACCTATACTAATCTATACTTCTATACAAATATTATAAATGTGAATGTCCGTGTGTTTGTTTGTTTTCTATGGACTCAAGAACCAGACGACCGATTTTGATGAAAATTTCACTATAATGTAGAGAATTTATTTTGGGAGGTTTTCATGTAGGTTTCATTACTATTTCACGAAGAAATGAGAAAAAATATCGAGTTTTCATGGAAAAGTCGGTAATTAACCCGGTTTTTTCGGGCTTTCAAGGCCGACGCTGGGTAAACTATAAGAGATAGAGAAACATAGTCAGAGACAATTTTGTAGTGCTCAAAAAGTTCTATAAAAAAGTCCGCGACGCCATATGAGGACAATTCACGATAACCATTTTTAACATTTTCAGTTCAATTCAAAAAAATGTTCAATTTGAAGATGGCTCCTGACTAGCATGGAATGAATTCATATGAAGATGGATGTGAGTGTTATCTGCGCTATTTATTCCTGACGAAAAATGCTTTTTACAGTACAGTTTTCTAATTGATACTTCAAAAGTTACTACAGGTTGAACGAATGCGAATTAGACCAAGAAATTATTGAATCTACGCGAGATCATTTGTCAAGTAGTCACGTGCCTGTCTCTTCTTCGATATGAGGTTATGAATGTGGAGTTGCGGACCTATCACTACCGTTTCATATTGAAATATTACGCGAGCGGATTCAAAGAGAGATCTGCACTATCAATTCCTACGTATCTAATTAGACAAGAAGGACACACAAATCCCTCATAGTTTTAAGAGCCGTTGGGACATTCCAGTACCTCGTGAAACACGCGTCAAACGAGTAAAAACTCATAAATCAACTTCAAATTTCCCTTCAAAACCCGTCGAGGGCAGAGAATCTACGTAAAAGCGCAAACGACGCATTTCGGAGAAGAACCATGTCCGAAAACGCATTATACCGTATCGGATGACCCTGTGGGTGGCTCAGATGAGACCGGTCGGTGGTCTAAACATCAATAGGAAGACAAACAACAGACTCCCAAACCAGTTACGTCCACGAAAATGTCAAACAGGCGGTATATCATCCTACGCCGATGACGTAGGACGAGATACAGCTTTACGTCGTGAAGCCTGTTGTTCCTCCGTTGGTTACAATTTCATAATGAATATTTTCATGTCGACGGGGCACGCGCAGAACAAATGATATGCTAATGGATTCGTTCATTTTCTCATGCAAATCGGCCTGCTGTGTAGTATTAATGATAATGAAATCGCCGGATTGAATCTATTTACTGCGGGAACGTTCACCTCGATATATATCATGAATAAACGCCGAGAACGATATGACTGGGTTGCTCAATGAGACTTAGTCGTACATAGACATAACTCATAACAGAAAAAAAAAACACAGTAATGATTAATTCATTCACTTGTTGGTTATCCCTTAAGTAATGTGAAACCTCTCGATTGGCCTTGGAATTTTGACAAATTCCACCCTGTATAGAACTTAAATGGGAGGTTATGACGCGTGTCAAAACATTTTTTGTACAACTGCCATTAAAAGTGACACTTTTAATGACAGCAAACAATGTTGGATGATGATGATCCAAAATCTGTTGAGGTTGGGAGAATTTTTTCAGCAATGACATTTCTATATGCAATGGAATGATCAACATAGTCCTCGGCTACCGTCGTAGACTTCCATCCACCATGTTTTTTTATATCCGTAATATTTGCTCCTGATTCTGCTAGAAATGAAGGTTCTGGCAGTTTGAGGAATTCGGCATCGATAGATGGAATTTTCCCAGATGTATTAACACCAACCGCATTGGCAGTACATTTATTATTCATGTATTTCAGGAAAAACGACGATGTTTCATGACAGAAGGGCGCAAAGCAAAGTACTTATAAAAATAGTCTACATACTTCCCAATAATATTGAAAGAACGACTGAATTTCGTTTTTGTATTTGGAAGTTTTATAACCAATGATTAATTTTTTATTTCGATGTCTTCCACTGATAAATTACACAATTCTTCACGCCGACAGGCTCCAAATAATCCGAAAATAGGTACAACCTTAACCATCAAGTATTTCCCATTTGGTGCCTCCTTTATAAGCTTTTCAACTCGTTCACGAGTAAGAATTTTCAATTTTTTTTCGAGGATATCCTTCACTTTTTCGTTTTAAATATGCTATCACCTTAAAATATTTACTAACATCCACACCATTTTTAACAAGGGCGCTTGACTTTATCATTGAAAATTTGCTCCACACAGTTGATGAACTCCATATTTTTTAATTTTCTTCTAATTATGCTAGGAAAACAGTTTCACTTAAATTCCCTTCTACATTTTTCAATTCACACCAGGCCAGGAAATTGTTATATGCAATATCGTACTGCTGAACAGAATTTTTAGGTAGGAGTTCCAGATTTGTTCTTCTTGCAGACTCTTCAATATCCAGAGAAACAACCAAATCGTCACATAGCTGAAAACCCAAGACGAAAATTGGACAGGAAGGAAATTCAAATGACAGCGTCTTTTCTCATTTGTTAGTGATCATAACGTTGGCAACGTTTGCCATTCACAACAACCTTTTGATTATGTGAATATTAAAATGCATTTTGAAACTTATTGTCATTGCAAATTCGCCCATTTCATTATCGAAATAGGGCAGTTGTACGAAAAACATTGTATGGTATTTGTGTTAGAAGTGATTTTACTTTGTTCGTGAAATCGTTCGATTCGCTCAGCTCATTTCACAAACTTTTTCACTCACCAAATAAAACGACACTTTTAGACTCGTATCATGAATGACTTTTCTCTATTTCAGTATCGTAATGAATTCATTACAGTACTAAAAGTAGTGCTGTAATGAAACTCATTACAGCATTGTTTTCAGTTATATTTTTCGTTTTCTGATTGTCAGTACTGACCTCCGATCGAATCAAGTTTCGAATCAAATCAATTTAAAATCCGTGATCTGTCAAATTTCGTATGTCACACCAACTGCCAAGATACAAAACAAAAGTCACTAATCTGAATTTTCATTTGAATTTCGGGAGTATTTCACAAAAATTAACTGAAATAGAGAAAATACCGTCTAATACTCGTTGCAGAAGGCAATTCCAACACTCATGCTATCGAAAACTCGCTCCTTCGTCGCTCGTTTTCGAACTTCGCATTTGTGTTGGAATAGGAGCTCATTCTGCAACTTGTTTTAGAATATACTATTGTGTTTTCAATCAACGTAACGTTGTTCCTTTTTAACTTCGAATACATTCAATTACTCCAAACTTCTATCAATGTCTTCCTTTCCTCTGGGTTTCGTAAATGAAATCCGAGACGTATCTTGAATAAAAAACACACACAATTTATTTCGCATTTTTTCAAGTATTGCATATATCATGTTTTTGTTTTAAGAAAGTAATTGAGAGATTCCTGACCCAAATATCGTAGCTGTTGCTACAAAACCCGCAATCACTCAAACCAACAACACACCACTTACGTTTATCGATGAAATGTACATACCAATATAATTGGTAGGTGTACAGTTTGAATGCGATATATACAAGCGCATTAATAACTACTATTAATCATATTATCTGGGATATGAAGCATATGGTCTCGACATTCATGAGCTACTTATTCGAGGGCTTGTTATAATTCAGAAAATATGGATGCATATTTCATTCGAAAACTGCACGGGTATTCAATATTGATAATGATCCAATACTGGACCACAGATCGCCCAGAACGAAATTTTCTGACGAAACGTTAATTGAGCATTGAAATGCATTGACGAAACGTGAAATTAAGAAATTTATGTTATGAATGACTACCTATCTTATATTATAGATTCGCTCAAAATGTTTTCAGCTATGAAAATAGTAAGATGGACTTACTTTGCGATATTTTCTAGGCACTTATCGCGAATTTGTATATACAGGGTGTCCAAAAAGGTGTGGGGTATTTGTATATTTAATAAAGACAACAAATCAGAAGAAAAGTTTGTCTTCATTAAAATTAAGAAAAGGTTCTGGAAAATTGAGTGGCAAAGATTGTGTTGTTTGTTTGAATAAATTTTCTTTCATTATACGAGTTTTTATTTTTTTTCCTATCCAAATAGGAAAATAATGAAAACTATAATAGATACTTTAACGTAGAAGTCAGTGCCGTAGATAATTTTTTTTCTTAGCACTGTTTTTGACGTTAGGCACAAACCTCCAAATGAAACACCCTATATACACTGCGCAAAAAAATTAACGCACATTATGCAAATCTCAAATTTATTCTACAACTGAAGGTGTTCTCAATGATGATTATTTTTATCAGAATTATGCATGAATATGTTATCCACTTTCAACGTTTTTCTTCAATAAAAATGTTTTTTCCCAGCAGGAATAAAAAAAGATGATATTATCAGATTTTGAATGTATTGGCTCCTGTCTAAAATCTGTTGTTCTCGATCAATTCTAGTGATCAATAGTTTTTCTTTCGTTTGATTTTCTACACATTTGGTATGCAACGCGAAACACGCAATTTGACTCAAGAGGAATGTGCCCAAGCGGTAGTTTTGCGAGAAGAAGGGTGGACATACACAAGAATTGCAGAAAGGTTTGGAGTTTCCCATACAAGTGTTTCCAGAATGTTGCAGCGATTCAGGGAGACAGGTATGAATGTCCGAAGACCAGGACAGGGTAGAACACGGGTAACAACTGCCATTCAAGAACGTTACTTGAGAGTTTCTTCTTTGAGACAACGGTTTGCAACCGCTTGCCTTCTTCAAAATCAGCTTGAACAAACTCATGAGGTGCAAATTAGCACTCAGAAAATAAGAAATCGCCTCAGAGTATATGATTTGAGGCCTCGTGTCGCGGCAAGAGGCCCAGCTCTTACCCCAGCCCATCGAAGCGCGCGTTTGGATTTTGCGAGAGAGTATATCCATTGGGAAGAGGCCGATTGGGAAAGAGTTCTCTTCACAGACGTCCACATGAAAGATATGCCCAGTGCAATTTCTTGAACACTACTGGTTTCGGGGGAGGATCGATTATGGTATGGGGTGGAATATCTTTGACTGCTCGCATAGATCTAGTGGTCGTTGATAATAGAGCTATGAATGCTGATAAGTATATAAGGAACATTCTTGAAGAGCATGTAGTGCCATTTGCCCCATACATTGGTGAAAATTTCATTTTTATGGACGATAATACCAGACCCCATCGTGCGCGCATCGTTCAGGAGTACCTTGAAGAGGTTGAAGTCTCTCAAATGAAATGGCCAGCAAGAAGTCCAGATCTCAATCCGATTGAGCAGGTTTGGGACAACCTCAATAGAAGGCTGAGAAGTTCAGAAATCATCCAGCTACTCTTAATGACTTAGGAATCCAACTCGGAGAAATCTGGGAAGGATTATATTAGAACATTTCAAGATCACTCATTTTGATTATGAACCATCCTTGCCGAGCTGTAATTAACGCAAGGGGTGGAAATACCAAGTATTAAATCACTTATCAGCATTTTAGTATGTTGAAAATTATTCTTCTTTCACATAAGATTCGGTGAAATCCTGAATTTTTCTTGCATTCAATGTGTCTTGTTTCGTTCAAAACCTTCCCGAGAGAACATAAAAAATAAGTTATAAAGTCAATGTAGAGTTAACTTTCATTAAAATTTTCAGAATATGTGTTAAGTTTTTTGCGAAGTGTATTTTTTAATAGTAGGTCTCGAATTCTTTCACACATGCATTTAATTATCAGTTTTTTAAACCGCCATGTAATTTAAACCTATTCTTTTAATTATTTTTCGAATAAAAACTCAAAATAGCACTTTCAACATAAATTCAAAAATGTTGAGAACAAAATGAAATATTTATATTATCATTGAAATTTTTTAATGTATGTTCAGCTTTCATGCATGTTTTGGAAGAATTCAGGCCTACTATCGAAAAAACAAACATGAATATTTAATTTTTTCAAAATTTATTGAGGTTCAGATTGTGAAAGATCAATGTATATTTGAAAAAAAATCGACGTTAAAATATAGAGGGTGTCATTTTCGAAAAATACCAAGTCTGTGCTCAATCTCAAAGACAGCACTTCTACGTAAAAATTCATATTATGGGAAGTTCAATTTTTTTTTCTATCCGAACACCCTCAATTTTCAACACCACGTCTCTCCTCCCAGAAAGACCCGACTAAATTCCAAACGGATACATCCCTAAGATCCCACCCCCCGACCCCAATCCGCCCTTTTTTACGCGGCCGTCGGGTCGGGGCACGGCGTCGTTACGCCAGTCGTCTCCCGTGTTTACGAAAAATCACGCCGGCAATTCCGCCAAGCCGCGAAGGGAGAGCCTCAGCGACGCGCTACATGTACTAGCCGTCCCGAAAACGTGCGCCCGCGGCATTCGCGCTAAAATCGATCGCGGGCACCGTCGGCATTCGCTCAGTTCTATGGCGTCGTTCTCACGCCGCAACCGACCGAGGAAACGAGTCGAGGAACCCCGACAGCCTCCGACTCGATCGGCGATACTGATCTATCTTTACGTCGGTTTGGTAACACTGGTCGAAGCAACGAGGCGATTTGTAAGATGGATCACCTTTGGAATGATTCGAGAGATTCATCATAGAAGCCTTGTCGAGACGAAATAATAATAGGCACTAAACTCTGGTCTTACAATGGAATGTTAAGTTTGGTTAGAGACATTTTATAGGTTATGAGTTTTACAATGTCACAAATACCCCGATTCTTAAAATCCAGGGTTAACTATTGCTCGATTATATTTTATAAGTTATGCGTTTTACAGGGTAACTTATGATCAAGAAAATTTCATAAGTTTAGAGGTTTCAAAATGTCACAAATACCCAGGATCTTAATATCGAGCCTTAACTATTGCTCGAGGATATTTTATATGTTATGCGTTTAACAACATCACAAAATAGTCACGGTCTTACAATGGACAGTTGACTTATGATCAAGGAAATCTCATAAGTTTGGAGTTTCACAATGTCAAAAATACCGGAGTTCTTTTAAATCAAGGGTTCACTATAGCTCGAGGATATTTTATAAGTTATGCGTTTTACAGGGTATGATTAAGAAAATTTCATAAGTTTGGAGGTTTCAAAATGTCACAAATTCCCAGGATCTTAAAATCGAGTCTTAACTATTGTTCAAGGATATTTTATATGTTATGCGATTTACAATGTCGCGAATAGTCACCATATTACAATCGAGGTATGACATATGATCAAGGAAATGTCATAAATCTGGAGATTCACAATGTCACGAATACCCTGGATCTTAAAATGAAGATATAACTATTTCTCGAGGATATCTTATAGGTTATGCGTTTTACAACGTCTCGAATAGTCGCCTTCTTACAATGGAGGGTTGACTTATGATCAAGGAAATCTCATAAGTTTGGAGTTTCACAATGTCATAAATACCGCAGATCTTAAAATCGAGGGTTAACTATAGCTCGAAGATATTTTATAAGTTATGCGTTTTACAGGGTAACTTATGATCAAGAAAATTTCATAAGTTTGGAGGTTTCAAAATGTCACAAATTCCCAGGATGTTCAAATCGAGCCTTAACTATTGTTCAAGGATATTTTATATGTTATGCGATTCACAATGTCACGAATAGTCACCGTATTACAATCGAGGTATGACATATGATCAAGGAAATGTCATAAATCTGGAGATTAACAATGTCACAAATACCCTAGATCTTAAAATGAAGATATAACTATTTCTCGAGGATATTTTTATAAGTTATGCGTTTTACAATGTTAGAAATAGTCGCGGTCTTACAATCGAGGGTTGACTTATGATGAAAGAAATCTCATAAGTTTGGAGTTTCACAATGTCACAAATACCGCAGATCTAAAAATCGAGCCTTAACTATTGCCCTAAGATATTTTATGAGTTATGTGTTTTACAATGTCACAAATAGTCGCGGGCTTACAATCTACCGTGGAATTATGATCAAGAAAATCTCATTAGTTTGTTGTTTCAGAATGTCACAAATACCCCGAATCTTAAAATCGAGCGTTAACTATTGCTCAAGGATATTTTATATGTTATGCGTTTTACAATGTCACAAATAATCGCGGTCTTACAATCTACCGTTGACTTATGATCAAGAAAATCTCATAAGTTTGGAGTTTCACAATTTACCAAATACCTGGGATCTTAAAACCGAGGGTTAACTTTGACTCGAGGATATTTTATGAGTTATGCGTTTCGCAATGTCACAAATAGTCGTGGTCTTACAATAGAGGGTTGACTTATGATCAAGGAAATTTCATAAGTTTTGAGTTTCAAAATGTCACAAATACCGTGATTCTTAAATTCGAGGGTTAACTATTGCTCGATGATATTTTATAAGTTAAGGGTTTTACAATGTCACAAATAGTCGAGGGCTTACAATCTACCGTGGAATTATGATCAAGAAAATCTCATTAGTTTGTTGTTTCAGAATGTCACAAATACCCCGAATCTTAAAATCGAGCGTTAACTATTGCTCAAGGATATTTTATATGTTATGCGTTTTACAATGTCACAAATAATCGCGGTCTTACAATCTACCGTTGACTTATGATCAAGGAAATCTCATTAGTTTGTTGTTCACAATGTCACAAATACCCCGAATCTTAAAATCGAGCGTTAACTATTGCTTGAGGATATTTTATATCTTATGCGTTTTACAATGTCACAAATAGTCGCGGTCTTACAATCTACCGTTTACTTATGATCAAGGAAATCTCATTAGTTTGTTGTTCACAATGTCACAAATACCCCGAATCTTAAAATCGAGCGTTAACTATTGCTTGAGGATATTTTATATCTTATGCGTTTTACAATGTCACAAATAGTCGCGGTCTTACAATCTACCGTTTACTTATGATAAAGAAAATCTTAATAGTTTGTTGCTTCAGAATGTCACAAAACTCACAAATACCCCGAATCTTAAAAACGAGGGTTAACTATTCCTTGGAGATATTTTATATGTTATGCGTTTTACAATGTCACAAATAGTCGCGGTCTTACAATCTACCGTTTACTTATGATAAAGAAAATCTTATTAGTTTGTTGTTTCAGAATGTCACAAAACTCACAAATACCCCGAATCTTAAAAACGAGGGTTAACTATTCCTTGGAGATATTTTATATGTTATGCGTTTTACAATGTCACAAATAATCGCGGTCTTACAATCTACCGTTTACTTATGATAAAGAAAATCTCATTAGTTTGTTGTTTCAGAATGTCACAAATACCCAGAATCTTAAAATCGAGAGTTAACTATTGCTCGAGGATATTTTATAAGTTATGCGTTATACAATGTCACAAGAAGTTGCGGTCTCAGAACTCAAAATCGAGGGTGACTTATGATCAAGGAAATTTCATAAGTTTGTGGTTTCACAATGTCACAAATAACCGAGATCTAAAAATCGAGCCTTAACTATTGCTCGAGGATATTTTATAAGTTATGCGTTTTACAAAGTCACAAATAGTCGCGGTCTTACAATCAAGGGTTGACTCATGATCAAGGAAATCTTATAAGTTTGCAGTTTCACAATGTCACAAATACCGCAGATCTTAAAATCGAGGGTTATTTTTTGCTCGAGGATATTTTATAAGTTATGCGTTTTAAAATGTCACAAAAAGTAGCGGTCTCACAATCGATGGCTGACTTATGATCAAGGAAATCTCATAAGTTTGGAGTTTCACGATGCGATGTCACAAATATCATGATTCTTAAAATCGAGGGTTAACTATTGCTCGATGATATTTTATAAGTTATGCGTTTTACAATGTCACAAAAAGTCGCGGGCTTACAATCTACCGTTGACTTATGATCAAGGAAATTGCATAAGTTTGGAGTTTCACAATGTCACGAATACCATGACTCTTAAAATCAAGGGTTAACTATTGCTCGATGATATTTTATAAGTTATGCGTTTTATAATGTCACAAATAGTCGCGGACTTACAATCTACCGTTGACGTCTGATCAAGGAAATTGCCTAAGTTTGGAGTTTCACAATGTCACAAATACCCTGGATCTTGAAATAAAGGTTAACTATTGCTCGAGGATATTTTATAAGTTATGCGTTTTACAATGTCGCAAAAAGTCGCGGGCTTGCAATCTACCGTTGACTTATGATCAAGGAAATTGCATAAGTTTGGAGTTTCACAATGTCACAAATACCATGTCTATTAAAATCAAGGGTTAACTATTGCTCGACATTATTTTATAAGTTATGCGTTTCACAATGGCACAAATAGTCACGGTCTTATAATCCACGGTTGACTTATGATGAAAAAAATCACATAAGTTTGGAGTTTCACAATGTTACAAATGCCCCGGATCTTGAAATCCAGGGTTAACTATTGCCCGAAGATATTTTAGGAGTAATGCGTTTACAATCTCAAGAATACCTCAGGTCCTACAATGTAGGGATAACTTTTGGTTGAGCAATTTTTATAAATTTGGAATTTTGCAATGTCATAAACACCCAAGGTTTAAGAAGGTTGACATTTTTGTCGCAAATATCCCCGGCCTCATGATCAAGGATTAACTTGTAGCCTAGGAAATCTTATTAATTTTGAGTTTCACAGCTCACAAATGCCTCAGGTCTTGCATTCTAGGATTGACTCTTGCTTGAAAAATGTTTATGAGTTTGGTGTTTTGCAATGACACAAACACTAAAGGTTTGAAAAGCGAGTATTAACCTACTATCATTGCCTGAGGAAATTTTATAAGTCATGCGTTTTGGAAAATCACAAATACCCCTGGTCTTATAATAGAGGGTCAACGTATGGTCCAGGTAATTTTACAATCTAGGTTTAACTCACTATTGTTTGAGGATATTTTATATGTTTGGAGTTATACAACCGCACAAACACTCAAGAATTCAGAAGCAAAGGTTGACTTACTATTGGTTGAGGATATTTTAAAATTTATGCGTTTTAGAAAGCTAAGGAAATTTTTATATGTTATGAGTTATGAGATTTACAATGTTACAAATACCTGAGTCTTATGATCGAAGGTTATCTCTTTGTTAAGAAAACTGAACTGGACTGAACTCAGGCAGTTCAGTCCAGTGAGAACATCTCCTGAAATATAACTCCTGAAGATGCCAGACACTCGAACTGGCGAAACGTCGAGAACTAATCTACGACGACGGCCTAAATGCTCGAAAGAACATGTCACATAATCAGTTTAATTTCCTATTTCTGAGAAAGCCGATTTATATTCATAACCTGAAAATTTCTTTCGTTTTCTGAAAACTAATTGTCATACAGAGTTTCTAATATCGAGGCTAAGTTAGATGTTATTACAATCGCATATAACAGTGATAAACATGAACCTTGGAACCCTGAAGTGATGAGTCGTAAACCCAATTCTTTCGAAGTTCCCTACTTTTATGATTCGAGTAAAAAGGACTTATTTATTTCTAACAACACGAGAACATTTCCGTCCAACATATGGTCACGAAACCCCTAATATAATTATTGTAAAACTTCTTTTACGAGTTTATCTCGACCTTAACAAGTACCCAGCGATTGTAAAAAACCTCACTGATATTATAAATGTGAAAGTCCCTGTGCTTGTTTGTTTGTTTTTACAGAACTTGGGGACCAGATGTCCGATTTTGACGAGTTTCACCATTGTGTAGCTGTTGAGAATTTATTTGAGTAGGTTGTCATGTGGAATTCATTCCTATACAACGAAGATATGAAGAAAAATACCGATTTTTCATGAACAAGTCGCGAATAAACCGTCTCAGTTGAAACTGGCACAGTCGCCACGATTCCCACATAAATTAAAATCGAATTTTGCGCTTTTACGAGACTGTAAAAATAAAAACAATGCCTTTCGAAGTGTGGAAAATGAGCGAGACCGATTCTTGAGGATATTGCTTTTGGAACGGTACCTACCATTGTTCTGCGTGTTCTCGTGCGTTGGAAAACTCGACTTTAATTCATCAGTTGTGTATCGAATAAGACAAAAACCGAGAGCAAGAATCTAATACAACAACTAGGTCAACAAAAGGACGAATCAATATTGAAAAAAAATATAGTTACACTATGTTAAGTCAAATTACTGTAGCTGTGAAATTCAAATTGATTTTTTGCGAATTCAGTGATTGTTGGGTGGAAACCTTTTGAAAGAAACTGAATTGTGCGTTTTTACATTCGGAGGCATGATATGCAAATTAGAAACTTACTACGAAAAATGAATTTAACAATCATAATCAACTATACTGCTCCACAAGAGGGATATCGTATTCAATCGTTTTGAAAAGTATGTGATCTTCGAGAAAATCGCTGTGAAATCATTTACACTCAATAACAACTTCAATCGATCCAATTAAAATCAGTAGGAGACATTTCGTCAATCTGGTCGCCTTTTTTCTGAGGTTTGGTTCTTTGCATATATGCTTCATGAATGCTCTTATTTTGAAATGGAGTCAGTTTATCAACGGCTTCGATTTGAAACGAGCTTTCTGAAAATGCCAAGACGTAAATTAACAAACTCTGAAGATGCTACAGGGTGACCTAACTCAGATTGTTGTAGCGGAAAGGCTCCAAGTCAGCCAAAGTGTGATACTTCGACTTTGGAATAGGTTCAGAGGGACAGGTTCCGTGTTGGAAAGACCAAGGCTTGGTGAGCGACAAAAAAAACAACACCTGCTCAGGATCGTTTCATCACTGTTTCGGCGAGAAGAAAGCCTACATCTACGTATGGAATGCTACGGAATACTCTTCAAAATGCAGATGGGGTCCAAGTTTCCATCGAAACCATCAGACGACGTTTGAGAGAGGTGAATCTAGGTTCTAGACGTCCATTAAGAGGAGTTCCATCAACACTTGACCATAAGCGTCAAAGACTGGAATGCGCAAGGCAACATATCAATTGGAACGATCAATTGCGTAGTGCCCTTTTCACTGATGAATCCAGATATGGACGATTTTCAGATTCTCGAAGAATAAGGGTATGGAAAATCCCACGCATAACCCGTAATCGTCGCTATGTCCAAGAAGTCCATCCATTCCGAAAGGGTTGTGTTATGGTATGGGCCGGGATATGTTTCAACGGGCGCACAGATCTACTCATTTGTCCTGGGAATATGACCGCCTTACACTATAGGGAGCATGTCATTGACAATGTTTTGTCTAATTTTCACGCTGTTTTGGTGAAACTTTGAAATTTCTAGACGATAACGCTAGACCGCACCGTGCAGCCATAGTTGAGAATGCGCGCGAGGAGCTTGGTATTCCACATTCACCAATACCTTCGCACTCACCAGATATGAATTGCATAGAACATGCATGGGATATGCTCCAAAGAAGATTAGATAATCATCAACCTACCCCAGAATCCTTAAATGATCTGAGAGAGCTTCTGCCCCGTTTATGGAACCAAATTCCTCAAGAAATGTTCAACAACCTCGTGTGTACTATGCAAAGAAGATGTCAAGCTGTTATTGATGCCCGTGGAGGCCATACATTGCATTGATAGTCTTGAAATGCTTGAATTCTCTGGGAATAAAATTTCGTTATTTTACTCGATTTTTCTTAACCACCTTTAATTTTTGCAATTTAAGTCAATATCCCTAAGTTATGTGGAGCAGTTTAACACGTAAAGCCTTCAATCTAGTCTTGAATAAAGCAACCATATCTGACTGGAACCTTGGTGCTCAAAGCGATGTTAAATTTCCGACATTCAAATAAATTTCTGTACGTGACAAACCTATAATAGTCGTTTCCATCTTTACACAGTTGAAGCACAGAAGAAGCTTTCAAGCTGACGCATACCAACGCCAATTGAACAGATGTTCTTGGAAACACATGTTTAACTTTGGTCACGGCGAAAAGTCCTCTTGCATACATTATACAGATTATTCGTCAATTGCTGGCCGCACATTGCAATTTAGTGTTTCTTAATAAGATTAGTAAACATAGATTGCGTTTTTCTTCACTTCTATAACCGATACGGTTACGAGCAATAAAATAAAATGATAGTCCAAGGACTCCAAGTAGTAGTAGTTCGAAAAGTACCCAATTTATTGGCTTGAAAATTCATGGTTGGTTCAGGTAAAAATGTCTGAAGCTCTTGGGACTAAAGGAATGAAACAAATTCTTTTTGAACACCTCATGTTTCTCCGGAAACATTCTGAATGTCCCCAAAACCCTGTTCAATATATTCGAGCGCGTTAAAAATATAAAAATCGACAAGAGTAGATTTTATAGAGAAAATAAACAATACCGAATATCTTACCAAAATTAAAGCGATCAGGAAACCACTGAGGGCAACCAAAAAATACTGAGCTATACGAAAATTAAAAAAAAAACTTTAGATTAGAGAAATGAGTAGATCATGTGTGTAAAGTTGGTCCAGCACTAAGATTTTCGAAAAAATTCTCGTTCTGCTAAATTGTGTTAGGTTTCTGTCGTTGACATTGTTCTTTCATTCTTTTCGAGCTACGTCACAAAATAAGTTGAACTAACATAACCTGAATAAATGACATCTTTTAAAGTTCATGATTAAATGAAAATGATGAATTTGAATACAGTATGGTGTTTTCGTCATCCCTAAAGGGATGAAAGCAGCCAAGGTAATGATGACATGAGTCAATGACGTGACACATGAAGTGCAATCATCAACAATATCATCATTTCCTCGGCAATATAAATGATTGAGTAATTACAATCGATCGTTTCATTAACTGCGGTTCATTATGTTGTAATAACATGTTTCGCTCTCATGGTCATGCCGTTTGTTGTTCACATTTATATCGATTTTGGTAATTATAGTGAAATTAAATTGCCTATATATTATTACATTTTTTTCTATGTCATCGTTAAATTCGCTATCATCGCTCAACGATGCTCTCACGCTATGATTTCGATACCGGTGTGAAAAGAGCGGCCAAAGATAGCGGCCGAAATTTACGGAAACACCCGAACGCCCAAGTCAGTGGCGTCCGGTGTCCCTTCTGTTTTCTCATAGAAATTCGTAGTTAGGTTGATTAAATGGGGGAATAATAAGTGAAACGCGTATTTTTTATTTTGAATAGACGATTTTACGACAAAAAAAAATCGATATGAACATTCATATTTCGCACCGGACTAGTTTTATTAATTTCTCGTGAACTTGAAGATGCCGATATGAGGAAGAGCTCCTTGCATTACCAGATTGGAGGGAAAGATTCCCGACGATGTATACTACTTGAACAGACCAAAAAAAATTGGACTTGCGATGGCGCATCATCAAATAGCGCGAAAAAAATTTTACTTGCGATGGGGCCCTGGGGTTGAAATTTCAACCCCTAATTTTTCGGGTGGTGTTTCGATCAGAATGCGGAATCCTTGCATAATCATATTCACAGGAAAAATTCACTTGGTTATCATCATCAAATAGCACGAAAAAAATTTGACTTGCGATGGGGCCCTGGGGTTGAAATTTCATCCCTTAACTTTTCCGGTCAATTTTCGTACAGAACGCGTGATCCTTGCATAATCATATTCACAGGAAAAATTCACTTGGTTATCATCATCAAATAGAGCAAAAAAATTTCGACTTGCGATGGGGCCCTGGGGTTGAAATTTCAACCCCTAATTTTTCGGGTAGTGTTTCGATCAGAACGCGGAATCCTTGCATAATCATATTCACAGGAAAAATTCACTTGGTTATCATCATCAGATAGCACGAAAAAAATTTGACTTGCGATGGGGCCCTGGGGTTGAAATTTCATCCCTTAACTTTTCCGGTCAATTTTCGTACAGAACGCGTGATCCTTGCATAATCATATTCACAGGAAAAATTCACTTGGTTATCATCATCAAATAGCACGAAAAAAATTTGACTTGCGATGGGGCCCTGGGGTTGAAATTTCATCCCTTAACTTTTCCGGTCAATTTTCGTACAGAACGCGTGATCCTTGCATAATCATATTCACAGGAAAAATTCACTTGGTTATCATCATCAAATAGCACGAAAAAAATTTGACTTGCGATGGGGCCCTGGGGTTGAAATTTCAACCCCTAATTTTTCGGGTGGTGTTTCGATCAGAACGCGGAATCCTTGCATAATCATATTCACAGGAAAAATTCACTTGGTTATCATCATCAAATAGCACGAAAAAAATTTGACTTGCGATGGGGCCCTGGGGTTGAAATTTCATCCCTTAACTTTTCCGGTCAATTTTCGTACAGAACGCGTGATCCTTGCATAATCATATTCACAGGAAAAATTCACTTGGTTATCATCATCAAATAGCACGAAAAAAATTTGACTTGCGATGGGGCCCTGGGGTTGAAATTTCAACCCCTAATTTTTCGGGTGGTGTTTCGATCAGAACGCGGAATCCTTGCATCATCATATTCACAGGAAAAATTCACTTGGTTATCATCATCAAATAGCACGAAAAAAATTTGACTTGCGATGGGGCCCTGGGGTTGAAATTTCATCCCTTAACTTTTCCGGTCAATTTTCGTACAGAACGCGTGATCCTTGCATAATCATATTCACAGGAAAAATTCACTTGGTTATCATCATCAAATAGAGCAGAAAAAATTCGACTTGCGATGGGGCCCTGGGGTTGAAATTTCAACCCCTAATTTTTCGGGTAGTGTTTCGATCAGAACGCGGAATCCTTGCATAATCATATTCACAGGAAAAATTCACTTGGTTATCATCATCAGATAGCACGAAAAAAATTTGACTTGCGATGGGGCCCTGGGGTTGAAATTTCATCCCTTAACTTTTCCGGTCAATTTTCGTACAGAACGCGTGATCCTTGCATAATCATATTCACAGGAAAAATTCACTTGGTTATCATCATCAAATAGCACGAAAAAAATTTGACTTGCGATGGGGCCCTGGGGTTGAAATTTCATCCCTTAACTTTTCCGGTCAATTTTCGTACAGAACGCGTGATCCTTGCATAATCATATTCACAGGAAAAATTCACTTGGTTATCATCATCAAATAGCACGAAAAAAATTTGACTTGCGATGGGGCCCTGGGGTTGAAATTTCAACCCCTAATTTTTCGGGTGGTGTTTCGATCAGAACGCGGAATCCTTGCATCATCATATTCACAGGAAAAATTCACTTGGTTATCATCATCAAATAGCGCAAAAAAAATTCGACTTGCGATGGGGCCCTGGGGTTGAAATTTCAACCCCTAATTTTTCGGGTGGTGTTTCGATCAGAACGCGGAATCCTTGCATAATCATATTCACAGGAAAAATTCACTTGGTTATCATCATCAAATAGCACGAAAAAAATTTGACTTGCGATGGGGCCCTGGGGTTGAAATTTCAACCCCTAATTTTTCGGGTAGTGTTTCGATCAGAACGCGGAATCCTTGCATAATCATATTCACAGGAAAAATTCACTTGGTTATCATCATCAGATAGCACGAAAAAAATTTGACTTGCGATGGGGCCCTGGGGTTGAAATTTCATCCCTTAACTTTTCCGGTCAATTTTCGTACAGAACGCGTGATCCTTGCATAATCATATTCACAGGAAAAATTCACTTGGTTATCATCATCAAATAGCACGAAAAAATTTGACTTGCGATGGGGCCCTGGGGTTGAAATTTCAACCCCTAATTTTTCGGGTGGTGTTTCGATCAGAACGCGGAATCCTTGCATAATCATATTCACAGGAAAAATTCACTTGGTTATCATCATCAAATAGCACGAAAAAAATTGACTTGCGATGGGGCCCTGGGGTTGAAATTTCATCCCTTAACTTTTCCGGTCAATTTTCGTACAGAACGCGTGATCCTTGCATAATCATATTCACAGGAAAAATTCACTTGGTTATCATCATCAAATAGCACGAAAAAAATTTGACTTGCGATGGGGCCCTGGGGTTGAAATTTCATCCCTTAACTTTTCCGGTCAATTTTCGTACAGAACGCGTGATCCTTGCATAATCATATTCACAGGAAAAATTCACTTGGTTATCATCATCAAATAGCACGAAAAAAAATTTGACTTGCGATGGGCCCTGGGGTTGAAATTTCAACCCCTAATTTTTCGGGTAGTGTTTCGATCAGAACGCGGAATCCTTGCATCATCATATTCACAGGAAAAAATTCACTTGGTTATCATCATCAAATAGCACGAAAAAAATTTGACTTGCGATGGGGCCCTGGGGTTGAAATTTCATCCCTTAACTTTTCCGGTCAATTTTCGTACAGAACGCGTGATCCTTGCATAATCATATTCACAGGAAAAATTCACTTGGTTATCATCATCAAATAGAGCAAAAAAAATTCGACTTGCGATGGGGCCCTGGGGTTGAAATTTCAACCCCTAATTTTTCGGGTAGTGTTTCGATCAGAACGCGGAATCCTTGCATAATCATATTCACAGGAAAAATTCACTTGGTTATCATCATCAGATAGCACGAAAAAAATTTGACTTGCGATGGGGCCCTGGGGTTGAAATTTCAACCCCTAATTTTTCGGGTAGTGTTTCGATCAGAACGCGGAATCCTTGCATAATCATATTCACAGGAAAAATTCACTTGGTTATCATCATCAGATAGCACGAAAAAAATTTTGACTTGCGATGGGGCCCTGGGGTTGAAATTTCATCCCTTAACTTTTCCGGTCAATTTTGTACAGAACGCGTGATCCTTGCATAATCATATTCACAGGAAAAATTCACTTGGTTATCATCATCAAATAGCACGAAAAAAATTTGACTTGCGATGGGGCCCTGGGGTTGAAATTTCAACCCCTAATTTTTCGGGTGGTGTTTCGATCAGAACGCGGAATCCTTGCATCATCATATTCACAGGAAAAATTCACTTGGTTATCATCATCAAATAGCGCAAAAAAAATTCGACTTGCGATGGGGCCCTGGGGTTGAAATTTCAACCCCTAATTTTTCGGGTGGTGTTTCGATCAGAACGCGGAATCCTTGCATAATCATATTCACAGGAAAAATTCACTTGGTTATCATCATCAAATAGCACGAAAAAAATTTGACTTGCGATGGGGCCCTGGGGTTGAAATTTCAACCCCTAATTTTTCGGGTAGTGTTTCGATCAGAACGCGGAATCCTTGCATAATCATATTCACAGGAAAAATTCACTTGGTTATCATCATCAGATAGCACGAAAAAAATTTGACTTGCGATGGGGCCCTGGGGTTGAAATTTCATCCCTTAACTTTTCCGGTCAATTTTCGTACAGAACGCGTGATCCTTGCATAATCATATTCACAGGAAAAATTCACTTGGTTATCATCATCAAATAGCACGAAAAAAATTTGACTTGCGATGGGGCCCTGGGGTTGAAATTTCAACCCCTAATTTTTCGGGTGGTGTTTCGATCAGAACGCGGAATCCTTGCATAATCATATTCACAGGAAAATTCACCTGGTTATCATCATCAAATAGCGCAAAAAAAATTCGACTTGCGATGGGGCCCTGGGGTTGAATTTTCAACCCCTAATTTTTCGGGTGGTGTTTCGATCAGAACGCGGAATCCTTGCATAATCATATTCACAGGAAAAATTCACTTGGTTATCATCATCAGATAGCACGAAAAAAATTTGACTTGCGATGGGGCCCTGGGGTTGAAATTTCATCCCTTAACTTTTCCGGTCAATTTTCGTACAGAACGCGTGATCCTTGCATAATCATATTCACAGGAAAAATTCACTTGGTTATCATCATCAAATAGCACGAAAAAATTTGACTTGCGATGGGGCCCTGGGGTTGAAATTTCAACCCCTAATTTTTCGGGTAGTGTTTCGATCAGAACGCGGAATCCTTGCATCATCATATTCACAGGAAAAATTCACTTGGTTATCATCATCAAATAGCACGAAAAAAATTTGACTTGCGATGGGGCCCTGGGGTTGAAATTTCATCCCTTAACTTTTCCGGTCAATTTTCGTACAGAACGCGTGATCCTTGCATAATCATATTCACAGGAAAAATTCACTTGGTTATCATCATCAAATAGAGCAAAAAAAATTCGACTTGCGATGGGGCCCTGGGGTTGAAATTTCAACCCCTAATTTTTCGGGTGGTGTTTCGATCAGAACGCGGAATCCTTGCATAATCATATTCACAGGAAAAATTCACTTGGTTATCATCATCAGATAGCACGAAAAAAATTTGACTTGCGATGGGGCCCTGGGGTTGAAATTTCAACCCCTAATTTTTCGGGTAGTGTTTCGATCAGAACGCGGAATCCTTGCATAATCATATTCACAGGAAAAATTCACTTGGTTATCATCATCAGATAGCACGAAAAAAATTTGACTTGCGATGGGGCCCTGGGGTTGAAATTTCATCCCTTAACTTTTCCGGTCAATTTTCGTACAGAACGCGTGATCCTTGCATAATCATATTCACAGGAAAAATTCACTTGGTTATCATCATCAAATAGCACGAAAAAAATTTGACTTGCGATGGGGCCCTGGGGTTGAAATTTCAACCCCTAATTTTTCGGGTGGTGTTTCGATCAGAACGCGGAATCCTTGCATCATCATATTCACAGGAAAAATTCACTTGGTTATCATCATCAAATAGCGCAAAAAAAATTCGACTTGCGATGGGGCCCTGGGGTTGAAATTTCAACCCCTAATTTTTCGGGTGGTGTTTCGATCAGAACGCGGAATCCTTGCATAATCATATTCACAGGAAAAATTCACTTGGTTATCATCATCAAATAGCACGAAAAAAATTTGACTTGCGATGGGGCCCTGGGGTTGAAATTTCAACCCCTAATTTTTCGGGTAGTGTTTCGATCAGAACGCGGAATCCTTGCATAATCATATTCACAGGAAAAATTCACTTGGTTATCATCATCAGATAGCACGAAAAAAATTTGACTTGCGATGGGGCCCTGGGGTTGAAATTTCATCCCTTAACTTTTCCGGTCAATTTTCGTACAGAACGCGTGATCCTTGCATAATCATATTCACAGGAAAAATTCACTTGGTTATCATCATCAAATAGCACGAAAAAAATTTGACTTGCGATGGGGCCCTGGGGTTGAAATTTCAACCCCTAATTTTTCGGGTGGTGTTTCGATCAGAACGCGGAATCCTTGCATAATCATATTCACAGGAAAAATTCACCTGGTTATCATCATCAAATAGCGCAAAAAAAATTCGACTTGCGATGGGGCCCTGGGGTTGAAATTTCAACCCCTAATTTTTCGGGTGGTGTTTCGATCAGAACGCGGAATCCTTGCATAATCATATTCACAGGAAAAATTCACTTGGTTATCATCATCAGATAGCACGAAAAAAATTTGACTTGCGATGGGGCCCTGGGGTTGAAATTTCATCCCTTAACTTTTCCGGTCAATTTTCGTACAGAACGCGTGATCCTTGCATAATCATATTCACAGGAAAAATTCACTTGGTTATCATCATCAAATAGCACGAAAAAAATTTGACTTGCGATGGGGCCCTGGGGTTGAAATTTCAACCCCTAATTTTTCGGGTAGTGTTTCGATCAGAACGCGGAATCCTTGCATCATCATATTCACAGGAAAAATTCACTTGGTTATCATCATCAAATAGCACGAAAAAAATTTGACTTGCGATGGGGCCCTGGGGTTGAAATTTCATCCCTTAACTTTTCCGGTCAATTTTCGTACAGAACGCGTGATCCTTGCATAATCATATTCACAGGAAAAATTCACTTGGTTATCATCATCAAATAGAGCAAAAAAAATTCGACTTGCGATGGGGCCCTGGGGTTGAAATTTCAACCCCTAATTTTTCGGGTGGTGTTTCGATCAGAACGCGGAATCCTTGCATAATCATATTCACAGGAAAAATTCACTTGGTTATCATCATCAAATAGCACGAAAAAAATTTGACTTGCGATGGGGCCCTGGGGTTGAAATTTCAACCCCTAATTTTTCGGGTAGTGTTTCGATCAGAACGCGGAATCCTTGCATCATCATATTCACAGGAAAAATTCACTTGGTTATCATCATCAAATAGCACGAAAAAATTCGACTTGCGATGGGGCCCTGGGGTTGAAATTTCAACCCCTAATTTTTCGGGTGGTGTTTCGATCAGAACGCGGAATCCTTGCATAATCATATTCACAGGAAAAATTCACCTGGTTATCATCATCAAATAGCGCAAAAAAAATTCGACTTGCGATGGGGCCCTGGGGTTGAAATTTCAACCCTAATTTTTCGGGTGGTGTTTCGATCAGAACGCGGAATCCTTGCATAATCATATTCACAGGAAAAATTCACTTGGTTATCATCATCAAATAGCACGAAAAAAATTTGACTTGCGATGGGGCCCTGGGGTTGAAATTTCATCCCTTAACTTTTCCGGTCAATTTTCGTACAGAACGCGTGATCCTTGCATAATCATATTCACAAAGAAAGTAAACCTAAATATCTAGTATTAAGTAAAATTGGAAGTAATATAATTTTTTATTGATAAATAATAATATATGCACATGATAGTATTTTCCAAACACTTAAAATATAGAGTTGAAATTATCACACATAATTCTTTCATACATATTCATAGATATTTTTACAAACAAATTTTGAGACTTATTTACATTTTTCACATTTATAATAATATATAGGTTTATCTTATCAGAAAAATATGCCCGAATCAGAATTAGAAACCTCAATAGATGCGGCATAGATCACAAATACTATTTTTAAATTCTTCATGTGCTTCACCTCTATTTGTCAGACAATTTATATGTAGTTTTCGTCGACAACAGATGCAGGTATAGAAGTTTTTGAATACTTGTTTTGAACAATATAGGCATTTATCAAACACTGGTAATGCCTTCTCCAACAGAAGTTGTTTAATTTTCTTACGAAATTGATTTATATTAGTATTTTCATGCAGAGGTCTTCCCAATACTAATTGTTGAAAATAATATATGATGAACATCCCACAGTTAAAATTGTCTTGCTGATAAAGTAAAGCAGTATCTTTGATTTTCCACTCTGAAATGAATTTTTCATTATATTTATTGTGATGCATGAAATTTTTGAATTTCATGAAATAATTATTCTTCTTCTGTTGCTCAAGAATGTCCGGACGTTTTAAGGGGTCACAAAAGGTGAATGATTGGTTTTTGAAATCCAGTACGATGAGCACAAAGTGACTATTGTTTTCATTTACCGAAAAAGCAATTTTTGTTTTCTCTATTGTAAAGTCGACATTGCCGTCTGAAGAATCAAAAATCAAACTGGCGATCTGTACCGGAACCTTTGGTATTCTCCTTGCTCGTCGAAAATACTCATACAGTTTTCTATCACGAAGTTTGTCAGGTATTCACCGCAATTTAGACTCAAGTAATCAGAAATTTCAATTTCTGGTACAGGACAAGAGGCATGATTGTACGCAGCAACTATATAATTTCTATTCTTTATTTTTCTACTTTTGATATCGAAGTCCCATCGATCCGGAATGTTTTGATAAAAGTCAATATCATTTACCAAACCGTTAGAAAGGAATTCGATATCTTTTATAGTTCGCCATTTCCTTTCCTCGAAGTTGGTAATGTATTTTTCCACTTTCAGCGGTAAAAAATAGAAATAAAAGAACGACTTTAATTTGGGTAGCATATTTTCTTCCCAGAAAATTTTATCCTTATTCACTCTGATGACTCTCAAACCTTTAAATGTGAAAATGACCAGATCACACCATTCTCTTCCAGTTATGTTTAATAAACCTGTATTTGATAATAGTACTGATTATTATTCAATAATTCGTTGGAATCACTCAAATAATTCAAGGTTAAATCGTTTGGATTCTGATTTCTAATAGAGAAAGGGCATTTTATTTCAATTAGGCCGTTTTCGTTGATAAGTCCATCCGGAGAACAAGCCAAAAAGGGATAAGTTTTATCAATGACCAATCCGCTCAGTTTACAATTGGTATTGAAAAGTTCTGTATATTTGGCACGTCCAAATTTTTCATTTTCAATGCCATGGATTATTTCAATGGTATTGAGAATAGGTTGGTCCATGATCTCTTTCACAATTTTTACCCTAGTGGTTTCCCTACTCCGACAAATTTTGAAAAAAAACGATGCCGTTATTCTTTTACTTCTCTCTTTTCTCCAGATCGAAGAATCCCTCTGTGTTATTGTATCTTTGCATATTTGCTCCCTCTGTTCAGAAGAAATCTCAATTTTCTGTAGTTCCTCCATACATTTTTTTCGAAGTTCGGTACTTGGTTCTTTGAAAAATTTTGATGAAGGAGGAAGAATTTCTTCATCATCAATTATATTGATGGTTTCCAGTTCATCATTTTTCGTAAGAACCCTATTCTTCATGTCCCTCATATACCTCCCACTAAAATGTGAATGTGCCCGTTTAGCTTTTCTGCTCCAGGTTTCCCTGGAGAATTTTTCCTCGGCGTTTTTGTCGAACTCTGTAGCCTTTGGGATATCAGAAGCTTCGTTTTTATTACCGTTTTTATTATCTTTTCCTTTCTTATTTTTTTGCGACCTCACCGACAAATTAGACTTCGAAATTGCCATATGAACTTCTTTACAAAGTGATTTTATATCATTTTGGTGAAACCGTATGAATCTTGAACATTTCATATTTCGGTTTCCTCCCAAAATGCCGTTTTTCAAATAACCGAAATAATTTTCGATTATGGCATTACTTAATCTGCCCTCATCTGTGAATAAAAGAAGTCGAGTCCATAAAGGAGCATATGGCAAGTATTTTCTTAAAATTTGGTCGACAAATTCGTCATTATTATATTTATTCTCCGGACCCGTTTCTTCATCGTTTCGAACTTGCGTAATCACACAATTCTTGATTTTTTCAAATCTTTGAAAAAAGGGCTCTTTTGGTGAAGCGATTTTGCTTCGGATTTTGCAGCTTCCGAATCATTCAATTTAAGATCACATGAATCAGGAATCTCGTTTTCTGGTGAAATTTTGTCGAATAAATCATTTAAACTTTTTTTTGCTACTTGACTCATAGTTTTACTACTGAGTAAAACCACTATATTCATGAACCATTCATCTAGCTCTGTCAAAGTTCCAATATTTATAGAACCTGCTATTAGACCTTTGAAGAGCAACATTGTTTTTTTCCTGCTACATCGATATCTTTGCACACCATTTTCATGAAGTGTGCACAACATAAATGAATGGTTATAAATGTTTTTAAGCGCCCAGCAGAAATTTCACATTCATTATAACATGCATCTAAATATTCTAACAACGTCATTCTATTAAAAGCTTTGGTTGCTGCATGTATTGTGGCGAAGGAAAAATCAGTCACAAATCCCGAAAACAATGGCCATTTATTTTGTTCTTCGCAGCTATATCTGAAATCGTGAAATATTTTGAATATGGCGTTAGAATCATGCTGAGAAGAAAGCATTGAAAAAATTGGAAAAATTCTTCTAATATTTAACATAACAACAGCGGCATAAAGATATACTCTTTTTTTTATCCTTAAGAGGATGTCGAATGATTGAGCCAGTGGCATCAAAATGGATGAAAAGTCTATTTGAATTGATTATATATGAGCTATGTAAAATATTTATTTGTTCCATAGAAAAACATTTTAGCCTGGAACGGAAATGATAGTTCTCTAAAAAATTCTTTATGATCTGCTTGTAATTTTATAAGATCTAAAATATCGTTTTTGTCCCTATCAAATTCAGCTAGTTTTTCAGATCGAATTTTTCTCAATGTAGGGTCAGAAACGACATTTCTTAAATTTTTTGTTTTGTTTATGAACCGCTCATTGCATTTCAGCAGTATTTCCTTTTTGTAATTCAAAGGCTTTCGCCTCAGAAGACGTTCTGCAACTATTTTACGTTCAAACCCCTTGACATAACCTGTGAGTTTTCTCTCGTGGTGAAAATTGACAGATGTACTGAAAACTTCTAGCTGTAGAGAATTTGTATTAATCAGAATTCTGAATTTTTTTACAATTTTTGTGCACGCAAACTGCATGAATTACAATAGAAGAAGTTTTCAGTTTGTATTTTTTATAACGTATTGCTATTGTACACGTATTATTGATGGAGTCTCTAATATACTTTTTCAAAACATATGGATACAAAGAGTTGAGTTTGTCATTGTTAAAAATTTGGGCCCAAATATTTTCATGAATTCTGATTGTTCCTTCCAAAACAGTGCAACGTCCAAAACCAAGAGTATTTGGCATCGGGTCATTATTTGAATTCAACGGTAGAATATCCGACTTGCGTTGGTTTGAATCCGATAAAAAATTCCTAAGAGCAATGGGAAACGTGGTTGTTTCTTTCGAGGAGTCTAAATATTTTGAGGAGATTTCCTGTTCGGGTGATTGCTTGGGAACTTCTTCACTTAATTTAAGAGAATCAATAACAGGGTCATTCCCGGTAAAATTAATGGGCGAAATTGGAGAAATCGCTTCCGAAGGGGGCGTTGGTACAGAAAAGGCAATATTATCAGAAGTGGATGTTAAAATTTCTGAAACTTCAACATCGTCAAAATTGTCCGAAACTTTATCAAAATTTGTACTCTTTTCCGCAACTGAAGAGAGAATAACTCCATCTGATACATTGAAACCTATTTCAGGTTTGTGTGAGTTAACGCCTTCTGACAAAAAATTATTTATTTCGTTATGCCATAGATAATAGAAATAACGTCTATTAGTCAATGAATTTTTTTTTCCAAAATATGAACAAAGAATTCCATATACAGATGAAGGCCTCCGATATATCATGTTGATCGATTTATTGAAACCAATTTCCTCAAGGACGTTATTGACGTCCATATGTGAAAAAAAATTTTTTTCATGTACACTCGATCCTATGAATAGATGCTTGAAGCAGTTGTTTTCGAATATAAGCTTTTTCACAAAACAAGGATACAATTTCTTTGAACCGTGAGATACGAACGAAATAATTTCCTTCACAACAGCATCATCAGCAACGGTACTTATATTTTCATATTCAAGAGATGGATATTTACTTTTCAGGAAGTTTACAATTTTTTTCATAGTGAATTCGTCCATTATTATTTTTATAATGAAATATTAGAAAAAACCGATTGCAATGAATTCAAAATTTACTTCTATACCTTTTTTCGAACAAATCATCAAAAAATTATAATCGTGATGCGTTAAAAATGAATGAATTTTTTCAGAAAAAAATTCGCTTTGGATATCAAAAACTCACATATAAATAGTTCTGACTGTTCTTACTTGGAGAAATCACCTCAAGGATTTGTTGATTCTGTCCTCACAACACCTTTGGCACAGCAGTTTCCTTTCTGGATCACTAAATTGGTGATGTTTGTGCTCCTAAAGATTTTATATGAACATCACCATGGTCCCTCAATAATTCGTAGTTGGGAGATAGGCTTTTGGTGTTTCCTTCTATCTTCGACCCCACAAAACTTTTACACCACTCTCCACTCTCTCGATTCTGGGTCCTTCAATTATGAGGATGTATATTGATCAGCCAACTTTTTTTCTTTCTGGTTTCACGAAGTTGAGAAAAGCAGTTCTAGGATTCGTAAACACCTATGTTTTCACACAACTTTTGACACTGCACTTTCAATTCTTGATTACAGCTAACACTTGGTACAGATCATCAAACGTATGACAAGATATTTGGTGACTATTTCTCTCTATATGGACAGGGGCAGTATTCTAGCATTCGAAACATCGACTAGTTGGAACCCCCTCGACATCAGAATATATAAATGTTAACCTTCTCCCCCTCTATTTGAATGGTGGTAAATGTATTTCACAAATTTAAGAGTAAGAGGCAAAAATTCCGAAAGGAAAAAGGAAACCCCATCAGCCCATACAAGATTCAAAAATGAAGAGTTACCTGAGCTGCCAGGAATTCGAAATGATTTTGAATTCGTAACCTATGTATTGAAAATGATTTTGCCTAAATTACTTTCGAAATTTCCGATGAAGGGGGAACGCTTCTCAGAAAAACTGATAGAAATGGCTCGTAAAATAAGCTGAGCTGTAAAGATAACGAACAATATACTTTCGGCCTTAAGTACCGAGGTCCGCCCCGCCGCGGGGTCTGCGGGGCCTTCGGATACGCCACTGACCTGATCACTAGGAGATTGATACCTTGTTACCTGCACTGTCGAAAACTAGAACCAAAATCGTAATTCTACAAATTTTGAATCTGCAACTAATTGGGGGACAGTTTTGGTAATTTTATGTATGTACCTCGATGTATAGGTTGGTATAACATACCTGAAATCTGCATAGGTACATATTTTCCCTCACAAAGGTCATAAAATTACCAAAACTGTCCCCCAATTAGTTGCAGATTCAAATTTTGTAGAATTACGATTTTGGTTCTAGTTTTCGACAGTGCAGGTAACAAGGTATCAATCTCCTAGTGATCAGGTCAGTGGCGTATCCGAAGGCCCCGCAGACCCCGCGGCGGGGCGGACCTCGGTACTTAAGGCCGAAAGTATATTGTTCGTTATCTTTACAGCTCAGCTTATTTTACGAGCCATTTCTATCAGTTTTTCTGAGAAGCGTTCCCCCTTCATCGGAAATTTCGAAAGTAATTTAGGCAAAATCATTTTCAATACATAGGTACGAATTCAAAATCATTTCGAATTCCTGGCAGCTCAGGTAACTCTTCATTTTTGAATCTTGTATGGGCTGATGGGGTTTCCTTTTTCCTTTCGGAATTTTTGCCTCTTACTCTTAAATTTGTGAAATACATTTACCACCATTCAAATAGAGGGGGAGAAGGTTAACATTTATATATTCTGATGTCGAGGGGGTTCCAACTAGTCGATGTTTCGAATGCTAGAATACTGCCCCTGTCCATATAGAGAGAAATAGTCACCAAATATCTTGTCATACGTTTGATGATCTGTACCAAGTGTTAGCTGTAATCAAGAATTGAAAGTGCAGTGTCAAAAGTTGTGTGAAAACATAGGTGTTTACGAATCCTAGAACTGCTTTTCTCAACTTCGTGAAACCAGAAAGAAAAAAGTTGGCTGATCAATATACATCCTCATAATTGAAGGACCCAGAATCGAGAGAGTGGAGAGTGGTGTAAAAGTTTTGTGGGGTCGAAGATAGAAGGAAACACCAAAAGCCTATCTCCCAACTACGAATTATTGAGGGGACCATGGTGATGTTCATATAAAATCTTTAGGAGCACAAACATCACCAATTTAGTGATCCAGAAAGGAAACTGCTGTGCCAAAGGTGTTGTGAGGACAGAATCAACAAATCCTTGAGGTGATTTCTCCAAGTAAGAACAGTCAGAACTATTTATATGTGAGTTTTTGATATCCAAAGCGAATTTTTTTCTGAAAAAATTCATTCATTTTTAACGCATCACGATTATAATTTTTTGATGATTTGTTCGAAAAAAGGTATAGAAGTAAATTTTGAATTCATTGCAATCGGTTTTTTCTAATATTTCATTATAAAAATAATAATGGACGAATTCACTATGAAAAAAATTGTAAACTTCCTGAAAAGTAAATATCCATCTCTTGAATATGAAAATATAAGTACCGTTGCTGATGATGCTGTTGTGAAGGAAATTATTTCGTTCGTATCTCACGGTTCAAAGAAATTGTATCCTTGTTTTGTGAAAAAGCTTATATTCGAAAACAACTGCTTCAAGCATCTATTCATAGGATCGAGTGTACATGAAAAAAATTTTTTTTCACATATGGACGTCAATAACGTCCTTGAGGAAATTGGTTTCAATAAATCGATCAACATGATATATCGGAGGCCTTCATCTGTATATGGAATTCTTTGTTCATATTTTGGAAAAAAAAATTCATTGACTAATAGACGTTATTTCTATTATCTATGGCATAACGAAATAAATAATTTTTTGTCAGAAGGCGTTAACTCACACAAACCTGAAATAGGTTTCAATGTATCAGATGGAGTTATTCTCTCTTCAGTTGCGGAAAAGAGTACAAATTTTGATAAAGTTTCGGACAATTTTGACGATGTTGAAGTTTCAGAAATTTTAACATCCACTTCTGATAATATTGCCTTTTCTGTACCAACGCCCCCTTCGGAAGCGATTTCTCCAATTTCGCCCATTAATTTTTACCGGGAATGACCCTGTTATTGATTCTCTTAAATTAAGTGAAGAAGTTCCCAAGCAATCACCCGAACAGGAAATCTCCTCAAAATATTTAGACTCCTCGAAAGAAACAACCACGTTTCCCATTGCTCTTAGGAATTTTTTATCGGATTCAAACCAACGCAAGTCGGATATTCTACCGTTGAATTCAAATAATGACCCGATGCCAAATACTCTTGGTTTTGGACGTTGCACTGTTTTGGAAGGAACAATCAGAATTCATGAAAATATTTGGGCCCAAATTTTTAACAATGACAAACTCAACTCTTTGTATCCATATGTTTTGAAAAAGTATATTAGAGACTCCATCAATAATACGTGTACAATAGCAATACGTTATAAAAAATACAAACTGAAAACTTCTTCTATTGTAATTCATGCAGTTTGCGTGCACAAAAATTGTAAAAAATTCAGATTCTGATTAATACAAATTCTCTACAGCTAGAAGTTTTCAGTACATCTGTCAATTTTCACCACGAGAGAAAACTCACAGGTTATGTCAAGGGGTTTGAACGTAAAATAGTTGCAGAACGTCTTCTGAGGCGAAAGCCTTTGAATTACAAAAAGGAAATACTGCTGAAATGCAATGAGCGGTTCATAAACAAAACAAAAAATTTAAGAAATGTCGTTTCTGACCCTACATTGAGAAAAATTCGATCTGAAAAACTAGCTGAATTTGATAGGGACAAAAACGATATTTTAGATCTTATAAAATTACAAGCAGATCATAAAGAATTTTTTAGAGAACTATCATTTCCGTTCCAGGCTAAAATGTTTTCTATGGAACAAATAAATATTTTACATAGCTCATATATAATCAATTCAAATAGACTTTTCATCCATTTTGATGCCACTGGCTCAATCATTCGACATCCTCTTAAGGATAAAAAAAGAGTATATCTTTATGCCGCTGTTGTTATGTTAAATATTAGAAGAATTTTTCCAATTTTTTCAATGCTTTCTTCTCAGCATGATTCTAACGCCATATTCAAAATATTTCACGATTTCAGATATAGCTGCGAAGAACAAAATAAATGGCCATTGTTTTCGGGATTTGTGACTGATTTTTCCTTCGCCACAATACATGCAGCAACCAAAGCTTTTAATAGAATGACGTTGTTAGAATATTAGATGCATGTTATAATGAATGTGAAATTTCTGCTGGGCGCTTAAAAACATTTATAACCATTCATTTATGTTGTGCACACTTCATGAAAATGGTGTGCAAAGATATCGATGTAGCAGGAAAAAACAATGACCAGAAGTTGCTCTTCAAAGGTCTAATAGCAGGTTCTATAAATATTGGAACTTTGACAGAGCTAGATGAATGGTTCATGAATATAGTGGTTTTACTCAGTAGTAAAACTATGAGTCAAGTAGCAAAAAAAGTTTAAATGATTTATTCGACAAAATTTCACCAGAAAACGAGATTCCTGATTCATGTGATCTTAAATTGAATGATTCGGAAGCTGCAAAATCCGAAGCAAAATCGCTTCACCAAAAGAGCCCTTTTTTCAAAAGATTTGAAAAAATCAAGAATTGTGTGATTACGCAAGTTCGAAACGATGAAGAAACGGGTCCGGAGAATAAATATAATAATGACGAATTTGTCGACCAAATTTTAAGAAAATACTTGCCATATGCTCCTTTATGGACTCGACTTCTTTTATTCACAGATGAGGGCAGATTAAGTAATGCCATAATCGAAAATTATTTCGGTTATTTGAAAAAACGGCATTTTGGGAGGAAACCGAAATATGAAATGTTCAAGATTCATACGGTTTCACCAAAATGATATAAAATCACTTTGTAAAGAAGTTCATATGGCAATTTCGAAGTCTAATTTGTCGGTGAGGTCGCAAAAAAATAAGAAAGGAAAAGATAATAAAAACGGTATATAAAAACGAAGCTTCTGATATCCCAAAGGCTACAGAGTTCGACAAAAACGCCGAGGAAAAATTCTCCAGGGAAACCTGGAGCAGAAAAGCTAAACGGGCACATTCACATTTTAGTGGGAGGTAATATGAGGGACATGAAGAATAGGGTTCTTACGAAAAATGATGAACTGGAAACCATCAATATAATTGATGATGAAGAAATTCTTCCTCCTTCATCAAAATTTTTCAAAGAACCAAGTACCGAACTTCGAAAAAAATGTATGGAGGAACTACAGAAAATTGAGATTTCTTCTGAACAGAGGGAGCAAATATGCAAAGATACAATAACACAGAGGGATTCTTCGATCTGGAGAAAAGAGAGAAGTAAAAGAATAACGGCATCGTTTTTTTTTCAAAATTTGTCGGAGTAGGGAACCACTAGGGTAAAAATTGTGAAAGAGATCATGGACCAACCTATTCTCAATACCATTGAAATAATCCATGGCATTGAAAAAGAAAAATTTGGACGTGCCCAAATATACAGAACTTTATCAATACCAATTTAAACTGAGCGGATTGGTCATTGATAAAACTTATCCTTTTTGGCTTGTTCTCCGGATGGACTTATCAACGAAAACGGCCTAATTGAAATAAAATGCCCTTTCTCTATTAGAAATCAGAATCCAAACGATTTAACCATTGAATTATTTGAGTGATTCCAACGAATTATTGATAATAATCAGTACTATTATCAAAATACAAGGTTTATTAAACATAACTGGAAGAGAATGGTGTGATTGGTCATTTTCACATTTAAAGGTTTGAGAGTCATCAGAGTGAATAAGGATAAAATTTTCTGGGAAGAAAATATGCTACCCAAATTAAAGTCGTTCTTTTATTTCTATTTTTTACCGCTGAAAGTGGAAAAATACATTACCAACTTCGAGGAAAGGAAATGGCGAACTATAAAAGATATCGAATTCCTTTCTAACGGTTTTGGTAAATGATATTGACTTTTATCAAAACATTCCGGATCGATGGGACTTCGATATCAAAAGTAGAAAAATAAAGAATAGAAATTATATAGTTGCTGCGTACAATCATGCCTCTTGTCCTGTACCAGAAATTGAAATTTCTGATTACTTGAGTCTAAATTGCGGTGAATACCTGACAAACTTCGTGATAGAAAACTGTATGAGTATTTTCGACGAGCAAGGAGAATACCAAAAGGTTCCGGTACAGATCGCCAGTTTGATTTTTGATTCTTCAGACGGCAATGTCGACTTTACAATAGAGAAAACAAAAAATTGCTTTTTCGGTAAATGAAAAACAATAGTCACTTTGTGCTCATCGTACTGGATTTCAAAAACCAATCATTCACCTTTTGTGACCCCTTAAAACGTCCGGACATTCTTGAGCAACAGAAGAAGAATAATTATTTCATGAAAATTCAAAAATTTCATGCATCACAATAAATATAATGAAAAATTCATTTCAGAGTGGAAAATCAAAGATACTGCTTTACTTTATCAGCAAGACAATTTTAACTGTGGGATGTTCATCATATATTATTTTCAACAATTAGTATTGGGAAGACCTCTGCATGAAAATACTAATATAAATCAATTTCGTAAGAAAATTAAACAACTTCTGTTGGAGAATGCATTACCAGTGTTTGATAAATGCCTATATTGTTCAAAACAAGTATTCAAAAACTTCTATACCTGCATCTGTTGTCGACGAAAACTACATATAAATTGTCTGACAAATAGAGGTGAAGCACATGAAAGAATTTAAAAATAGTATTTGTGATCTATGCCGCATCTATTGAGGTTTCTAATTCTGATTCGGGCATATTTTTCTGATAAGATAAACCTATATATTATTATAAATGTGAAAAATGTAAATAAGTCTCAAAATTTGTTTGTAAAAATATCTATGAATATGTATGAAAGAATTATGTGTGATAATTTCAACTCTATATTTTAAGTGTTTGGAAAATACTATCATGTGCATATATTATTATTTATCAATAAAAAATTATATTACTTCCAATTTTACTTAATACTAGATATTTAGGTTTACTTTCTTTGTGAATATGATTATGCAAGGATCACGCGTTCTGTACGAAAATTGACCGGAAAAGTTAAGGGATGAAATTTCAACCCCAGGGCCCCATCGCAAGTCAAATTTTTTTCGTGCTATTTGATGATGATAACCAGTGAATTTTTCCTGTGAATATGATTATGCAAGGATTCCGCGTTCTGATCGAAACACCACCCGAAAAATTAGGGGTTGAAATTTTCAACCCCAGGGCCCCATCGCAAGTCGAATTTTTTTTGCGCTATTTGATGAATAACCAGGTGAATTTTTCCTGTGAATATGATTATGCAAGGATTCCAGCGTTCTGATCGAAACACCACCCGAAAAATTAGGGGTTGAAATTTCAACCCAGGGCCCCATCGCAAGTCGAATTTTTTTCGTGCTATTTGATGATGATAACCAAGTGAATTTTTCCTGTGAATATGATGATGCAAGGATTCCGCGTTCTGATCGAAACACTACCCGAAAAATTAGGGGTTGAAATTTCAACCCCAGGGCCCCATCGCAAGTCAAATTTTTTTCGTGCTATTTGATGATGATAACCAAGTGAATTTTTCCTGTGAATATGATTATGCAAGGATTCCGCGTTCTGATCGAAACCACCACCCGAAAAATTAGGGGTTGAAATTTCAACCCCAGGCCCCATCGCAAGTCGAATTTTTTTTTGCTCTATTTGATGATGATAAACCAAGTGAATTTTTCCTGTGAATATGATTATGCAAGGATCACGCGTTCTGTACGAAAATTGACCGGAAAAGTTAAGGATGAAATTTCAACCCCAGGCCCCATCGCAAGTCAAATTTTTTTCGTGCTATTTGATGATGATAACCAAGTGAATTTTTCCTGTGAATATGATGATGCAAGGATTCCGCGTTCTGATCGAAAACACTACCCGAAAAATTAGGGGTTGAAATTTCAACCCCAGGGCCCCATCGCAAGTCAAATTTTTTTCGTGCTATTTGATGATGATAACCAAGTGAATTTTTCCTGTGAATATGATTATGCAAGGATCACGCGTTCTGTACGAAAATTGACCGGAAAAGTTAAGGGATGAAATTTCAACCCCAGGGCCCCATCGCAAGTCAAATTTTTTTCGTGCTATCTGATGATGATAACCAAAGTGAATTTTCCTGTGAATATGATTATGCAAGGATTCCGCGTTCTGATCGAAACACCACCCGAAAAATTAGGGGTTGAAATTTCAACCCCAGGGCCCCATCGCAAGTCGAATTTTTTTTGCGCTATTTGATGATGATAACCAGGTGAATTTTTCCTGTGAATATGATTATGCAAGGATTCCGCGTTCTGATCGAAACACACACCGAAAAATTAGGGGTTGAAATTTCAACCCCAGGGGCCCATCGCAAGTCAAATTTTTTTCGTGCTATTGATGATGATAACCAAGTGAATTTTTCCTGTGAATATGATTATGCAAGGATCACGCGTTCTGTACGAAAATTGACCGGAAAAGTTAAGGGATGAAATTTCAACCCCAGGGCCCCATCGCAAGTCAAATTTTTTTCGTGCTATCTGATGATGATAACCAAGTGAATTTTTCCTGTGAATATGATTATGCAAGGATTCCGCGTTCTGATCGAAACACTACCCGAAAAATTAGGGGTTGAAATTTCAACCCCAGGGCCCCATCGCAAGTCAATTTTTTTCGTGCTATTTGATGATGATAACCAAGTGAATTTTTCCTGTGAATATGATTATGCAAGGATTCCGCGTTCTGATCGAAACACCACCGAAAAATTAGGGGTTGAAATTTCAACCCAGGGCCCATCGCAAGTCGAATTTTTTTTGCGCTATTTGATGATGATAACCAAGTGAATTTTTCCTGTGAATATGATGATGCAAGGATTCCGCGTTCTGATCGAAACACCACCCGAAAAATTAGGGGTTGAAATTTCAACCCAGGGCCCCATCGCAAGTCAAATTTTTTTCGTGCTATTTGATGATGATAACCAAGTGAATTTTTCCTGTGAATATGATTATGCAAGGATCACGCGTTCTGTACGAAAATTGACCGGAAAAGTTAAGGGATGAAATTTCAACCCCAGGGCCCCATCGCAAGTCAAATTTTTTTCGTGCTATTTGATGATGATAACCAAGTGAATTTTTCCTGTGAATATGATTATGCAAGGATTCCGCGTTCTGATCGAAACACCACCCGAAAAATTAGGGGTTGAAATTTCAACCCCAGGGCCCCATCGCAAGTCAAATTTTTTTCGTGCTATTTGATGATGATAACCAAGTGAATTTTTCCTGTGAATATGATTATGCAAGGATTCCGCGTTCTGATCGAAACACCACCCGAAAAATTAGGGGTTGAAATTTCAACCCAGGGCCCCATCGCAAGTCGAATTTTTTTTGCGCTATTTGATGATGATAACCAAGTGAATTTTTCCTGTGAATATGATGATGCAAGGATTCCGCGTTCTGATCGAAACACCACCCGAAAAATTAGGGGTTGAAATTTCAACCCCAGGGCCCCATCGCAAGTCAAATTTTTTTCGTGCTATTTGATGATGATAACCAAGTGAATTTTTCCTGTGAATATGATTATGCAAGGACCACGCGTTCTGTACGAAAATTGACCGGAAAAGTTAAGGGATGAAATTTCAACCCCAGGGCCCCATCGCAAGTCAAAATTTTTTCGTGCTATCTGATGATGATAACCAAGTGAATTTTTCCTGTGAATATGATTATGCAAGGATTTCGCGTTCTGATCGAAACACCACCCGAAAAATTAGGGGTTGAAATTTCAACCCCAGGGCCCCATCGCAAGTCGAATTTTTTTTGCGCTATTTGATGATGATAACCAAGTGAATTTTTCCTGTGAATATGATGATGCAAGGATTCCGCGTTCTGATCGAAACACCACCCGAAAAATTAGGGGTTGAAATTTCAACCCAGGGCCCCATCGCAAGTCAAATTTTTTTCGTGCTATTTGATGATGATAACCAAGTGAATTTTTCCTGTGAATATGATTATGCAAGGATCACGCGTTCTGTACGAAAATTGACCGGAAAAGTTAAGGGATGAAATTTCAACCCCAGGGCCCCATCGCAAGTCAAATTTTTTTCGTGCTATTTGATGATGATAACCAAGTGAATTTTTCCTGTGAATATGATGATGCAAGGATTCCGCGTTCTGATCGAAACACTACCCGAAAAATTAGGGGTTGAAATTTCAACCACAGGGCCCCATCGCAAGTCAAATTTTTTTCGTGCTATTTGATGATGATAACCAAGTGAATTTTTCCTGTGAATATGATTATGCAAGGATCACGCGTTCTGTACGAAAATTGACCGGAAAAGTTAAGGGGATGAAATTTCAACCCAGGGCCCCATCGCAAGTCAAATTTTTTTCGTGCTATTTGATGATGATAACCAAGTGAATTTTTCCTGTGAATATGATTATGCAAGGATCACGCGTTCTGTACGAAAATTGACCGGAAAAGTTAAGGGATGAAATTTCAACCCCAGGGCCCATCGCAAGTCAAATTTTTTTCGTGCTATTTGATGATGATAACCAAGTGAATTTTTCCTGTGAATATGATTATGCAAGGATCACGCGTTCTGTACGAAAATTGACCGGAAAAGTTAAGGGATGAAATTTCAACCCCAGGGCCCCATCGCAAGTCAAATTTTTTTCGTGCTATCTGATGATGATAACCAAGTGAATTTTTCCTGTGAATATGATTATGCAAGGATTCCGCGTTCTGATCGAAACACTACCGAAAAATTAGGGGTTGAAATTTCAACCCCAGGGGCCCCATCGCAAGTCGAATTTTTTCTGCTCTATTTGATGATGATAACCAAGTGAATTTTTCCTGTGAATTATGATTATGCAAGGATCACGCGTTCTGTACGAAAATTGACCGGAAAAGTTAAGGGATGAAATTTCAACCCAGGGCCCCATCGCAAGTCAAATTTTTTTCGTGCTATTTGATGATGATAACCAAGTGAATTTTTCCTGTGAATATGATGATGCAAGGATTCCGCGTTCTGATCGAAACACCACCCGAAAAATTAGGGGTTGAAATTTCAACCCCAGGGCCCCATCGCAAGTCAAATTTTTTTCGTGCTATTTGATGATGATAACCAAGTGAATTTTTCCTGTGAATATGATTATGCAAGGATCACGCGTTCTGTACGAAAATTGACCGGAAAAGTTAAGGGATGAAATTTCAACCCCAGGGCCCCATCGCAAGTCAAATTTTTTTGTGCTATTTGATGATGATAACCAAGTGAATTTTTCCTGTGAATATGATTATGCAAGGATTCCGCGTTCTGATCGAAACACCACCCGAAAAATTAGGGGTTGAAATTTCAACCCCAGGGCCCCATCGCAAGTCAAATTTTTTTCGTGCTATTTGATGATGATAACCAAGTGAATTTTTCCTGTGAATATGATTATGCAAGGATCACGCGTTCTGTACGAAAATTGACCGGAAAAGTTAAGGATGAAATTTCAACCCCAGGGCCCCATCGCAAGTCAAATTTTTTTCGTGCTATTTGATGATGATAACCAAGTGAATTTTTCCTGTGAATATGATTATGCAAGGATCACGCGTTCTGTACGAAAATTGACCGGAAAAGTTAAGGGATGAAATTTCAACCCCAGGGCCCATCGCAAGTCAAATTTTTTTCGTGCTATCTGATGATGATAACCAAGTGAATTTTTCCTGTGAATATGATTATGCAAGGATTCCGCGTTCTGATCGAAACACTACCCGAAAATTAGGGGTTGAAATTTCAACCCCAGGGCCCATCGCAAGTCGAATTTTTTTTGCTCTATTTGATGATGATAACCAAGTGAATTTTTCCTGTGAATATGATTATGCAAGGATCACGCGTTCTGTACGAAAATTGACCGGAAAAGTTAAGGGATGAAATTTCAACCCAGGGCCCCATCGCAAGTCAAATTTTTTTCGTGCTATTTGATGATGATAACCAAGTGAATTTTTCCTGTGAATATGATTATGCAAGGATTCCGCATTCTGATCGAAACACCACCCGAAAAATTAGGGGTTGAAATTTCAACCCCAGGGCCCATCGCAAGTAAAATTTTTTTCGCGCTATTTGATGATGCGCCATCGCAAGTCCAATTTTTTTTGGTCTGTTCAAGTAGTATACATCGTCGGGAATCTTTCCTCCAATCTGGTAATGCAAGGAGCTCTTCCTCATATCGGCATCTTCAAGTTCACGAGAAATTAATAAAACTAGTCCGGTGCGAAATTTGAATGTTCATATCGATTTTTTTTTGTCGTAAAATCGTCTATTCAAAATAAAAAATACGCGTTTCATTATTATTCCCCCATTTAATCAACCTAACTACGAATTTCTATGAGAAAACAGAAGGGACACCGGACGCCACTGACTTGGGCGTTCGGGTGTTTCCGTAAATTTCGGCCGCTATCTTTGGCCGCTCTTTTCACACCGGT
>JAVSIQ010000424.1:0-11536 GCA_038502775.1 Hippodamia convergens
ATCATCAGCAGCAGCGTTATCAAGTTAAACAACAACAGTCGACATCAATCATAATGCAACAATATTTATTTGTCATCGTTTGTAAGTTTTAATAAATATTATTATAATAATATTAGTAACATAATATATAGTATAATATATAGTAGTATAGTATATAGTAATACTATTATTGTTGTATTATTGTCTCTTATTAATGCATGTCGAATCCGGGGGCAAGCGATAGTGATAATTCAGATTTAATAGATTTATCTAGTCCGGCTAGTGATACCTCTAGTGGGGAATTATACATACCACGCAAAGTTTTAAATAGGGAAAGGGACTGTTTAGATCCAACAGGGGAGATTGTAGGTACATCTAGGTATCCATTACGAAGTCAAATTAGTTCAGAACATCTAGCAGGTACAGAGCATCTTTGCAAATCAGAGCATCCAACTAAACCAGAGCATCCAAATAATTCAGAGCATCCATCAACCCATTCACAGAATCCGAATCAACGACAGACTTTAAAAAGCATACAACAATCGAACACTATTTACACGAAGTTCAAGCGACACTAGGTAACATAGATATTGCAATCGAGCAGTCAACACAAGTACTCCGATCAAATAGAAAACCGACGTCAAATCAAGTAGTCAAAATGTCTAAACACATGTCTATAGAACAAGCACTAAAATTAATCCCAATGTTCGACGGGAAAAGTTCAGATTCAAATCATGCGTTCCAAAATTCCTGCGATTTTGCACTGCAAAATATTGACCCGAGTGAAAGAGAGAATTTTGTTAAAGGAATTACAACAAGACTCACTGGTAAGGCATATCGTGCAATACGATATAAAGACATTAAGAAATATGAAGATTTGAAAACAATATTAAACTCAATGATTGAAAAAAAATTCACTTTATCACACTTACACACGAAATTATCGATGTTCCGACTAGCATACGGAGAAACGATACAACAATACGCAGATAGAGCAGAACAATTATTTTACGAAATTCTGGAAACATCAATATCTACGGGTAGACTAGATAACCCAGATGATATATCAAAAATAACAGCGATGCAGATCCTGACTGCATTCACAGAGGGCCTGCCTCACGACACTAGGATAATAGTCAAGGCTAGAAAGCCGAACGATTTAAACGAAGCTGTTCAGATCGCAATCGAGGAGGAAACGTCACGCTTATCACAAAAGAAATGCGTAAAAATAACATTCCCCAGAAAGTAGATAATAAATACAAATCGAATCAAAATCATCCGACGGCATCTCACAGCAAGTCAAGTGGCGCGTGTTTCCTATGCGGACGAACAAACCACCAAGCTCGACAATGTCGTGCGTCAGAAGCAGAGAAAATTCGGTATAAAGAGTCACATCAGAAAGGAAAAACTGAACTACGCGATGTGAAAACAATTACATGTAGGTACTGTAAAAAACCAAATCATACATTGGAAGAATGTCGAAAACGCAAATATGTTAATGCGAAGAAAGAACAGGAAAAGCAAGCATCGGCATCGGGAAACGAATCAACACCGGCCCCAGTGGCGGACGCCCGGTGGGACAAATCAAGACAGCCACTCTCAACCTGCAGGGGTTCTCCTTTTCGAAGCAAAATTAGTGGAGAATCATGTCTCTTTACAAATACCACAATGCGTTCAGGGTAGTGCACAATTTCTACTGGACACCGGAAGTGATCTAAACATGATAAAATTGTCTAGCCTACTTGACGAGGTATTTGTCGACGAAACCCAGATTTACCAACTGAAGGGAATAAATGAGTATCTAGTCCACACTCTTGGGTCCGTAATTTTGACGTGCAATTTGGAACAAAGGTGGAGCCAACGAACTTCCAAGTCATCGGGACGATTTTCCAGTGCCTCATGAGGGTATTTTGGGCAAACCTTTTCTGGTTGACAACGGACTTATTATTGACTATCAAGCTTCGAGAGTTACGCAAACCAATGAAGAGCCAATCCAGGTGGCACCACGTACGGAAACCATAATAGCAATTAGCACAACAGCAGCGGAAGGCAGCACTTTTGTCATTCATTCCCAACCTATCGGAGGAGAGAACATACGCTTGGGAATGTCCTATCTACAGTCAGACAAAGACAACTGTTGGCAGTCGTAGTGAATGGCACAGAGAATCCAGTAACACTACAACCGCTTCAGCTAGAGGATGTATCCTGTAGCGAGTACCAAGAATCCACAACGCTAGTGGCTACACATTCACAAAAGGAAACGGGGGACACAAATCGTTTAAAACGCATTAAAGAGACATTACAGACAGAGCACTTGAATCCCGAAGAATGCAACAGCTTATGGAAGATATGCCGTGAGTTTACGAATATATTTCATTTAAGTGGAGACACTCTTACGTCCACAACTACCATACATCATGAAATTCGTACCCCGGAGAATGCTACAACCTATAAATGTACGTCCCTATAGGCTTCCGTATGCCCACAGACAAGAAATTATTAAACAAATGAAAGAGTTAGAAGAAAACAAAATAATACAACCTTCTGATTCTCCATGGAATGCACCACTAATCGTCGTACCAAAAAAACCTGATGCGCAAGGGAAACCTCAGTATCGTGTATGCGTCGATTTCCGTCGCCTGAATCAGATTACAGTGGGAGATGCATTCCCAATACCGCGAATAGACGAAATTTTAGATCAGCTAGGTCGTTCTCGGTACTATTCCACACTAGATCTGGCCAGTGGATATCATCAGGTGCCGATACGGGAAGAAGACCGTCAGAAAACTGCATTTTCGACGGACAAAGGACACTATGAGTTTATACAGATGCCATTTGGGCTGAGTGGAGCGCCCAGTACTTTTCAGCGTCTGATGAATTCAGTTTAATCGGAATCAATGGTGTCAAAGCTTTTGTTTATCTTGATGACATTATTATTTATGCAACGGATTTAACGGATCAGGAATCAAAGTTAAAGGAGGTATTTTCTAGACTTGATAAACATAATCTTCGCCTTCAAACATCGAAATGTCAGTTTCTCAGAAGAGAAGTAATATATTTAGGACACCTTATAACTGACAAGGGTGTCGAACCAGATCCAGAAAAAATACGATGTGTCAAGGAACATCCAACATCTAGAAATGTGGTGGAAATAAAGCAATTCTTGGGTCTGTCAGGGTATTATCGTCGATTTATCAAAGACTATAGCCGAATTTCTAAACCTCTTACTTCCCTTTTAAAGAAAAACGTACCATTCGAATGGACGATTGAAGCTCAAACCGCGTTTGATATGTTAAAAGAAAAATTAATTAACGCTCCAATTCTACAGTACCCTAACTTTGAAAAAGAGTTCATTCTGACCACAGATGCAAGCCAATTCGCGATCGGTAGCATATTATCCCAAGGTATTCCAGGACAAGATCTCCCAGTCGCCTATGCTTCTAGAACACTCAACAAAGCAGAACAAGCCTACAGTACTACTGAGAAAGAGCTATTGAGTATAGTCTGGACAGTCAAGCATTTCCGTCCATATTTGTTGGGACGAGAGTTTAAGATTTTCACTGATCACCAGCCCCTAACGTGGTTATTCAACGTCAAAGATCCGGGATCTCGGCTGATGAGATGGAGATTGAAATTAGCTGAATACAATTATGAAGTAGTATATAAACCCGGAGTAACCAATACTAACGCGGACGCCATCGGTGGAGTGAATATAATAAGGACCAGATCTCAGACTTCACAGGAGGATAAAAGTATAACCCTAAAATCGTTTGAAGAATACATGGAAGACCCAGTTAGTCAAAACGTAAAGAACGCAAATGTACATGAAGTTTCGGGAGATATCTTTGAAACCCCCGAAGAATTTCATTTAGTTCATTGTGTGTCAGGAGACCTTAAATTAAGCCGAGGATAGCCCTAGAATTCCGAAGGAGATATGGTCATACAGAGAAACTAAAGAACAGCACCCGAAGAAAACAGAGATAGCTTATTTCAAGTTTGGATCACGTTACATTTTGAATTTGGTGACAAATGAAAAATGTTGGCAGAAACCAACTCTTCAAGACATCTATGAATCTTTACTAAATCTGAGAAGATTCTGTCAAGAGGTCGAAATCAAAAAGTTTGCATGCCGCGTATTGGTAGTGGCTTAGATCAGCTGGATGAATCTACCGTACTACAAATGATAAAATACATCTTTCAAAATTCCGGCATTTCGATTCAAGTAATCTCCCAGCAAAACGCTTCCGAGCTGGACAAACATGCAATAATCCATGAACATCATGCCACGGTCTTAGGTGGTCATCGCGGTATACAACAGACAATAAAACGAATTCAGTGCCAGTATGATTGGGAAGGGCTGAAACAGGATGTTACCGAATTCATTAACAAATGTACTTCATGTCAAGTAAATAAAATTTCTAACCGTAACACTAAGCAGCCCATGATAATCAGCACCACAGCGTCTGAACCATTCGAGAAAGTATTTATAGACGTTGTGGGTCCATTAACACGAACTTTTGATGGTAACGCATATATACTGACCATGCAATGTGACCTGACGAAATTCTCAATCGCAACACCCATGGCCAATAAGGAGTCAAACACGGTAGCATACCATTTTGTGACTTCTTTCGTATGTATTCATGGGACTGAGAGACTTGTAAGTGATCAAGGTACCGAATTCCTCAGTCGAGTTTTCACTGAAACATGCAAGCTTATCGGCATAAAGCATTCCACGACGTCACCTTACCATCCTCAGGCGAACGGGGCACTTGAACGGAGCCACAGAACCCTAGGGGAATACCTTCGATATTATGTAGATGTCAACCAACAAAACTGGGATTCGTACGTCCCGTATGCAATGTTCGTGTATAACTCATCGGTGCATAGCTCTACGGGTAAACAACCTTATGAGTTACTATATGGCAAGACCTTGCTAGTGCCCAATTCACTGACAAAAGCCCCAGAAGCCCGCTACAATTATGATGACTACCAAACAGAGTTAAAACAGAAGTTAAGGGAATCCCATCAGATCGCTCGAGAACGCCTAATTCAAAAGAAACAGAAAACCAAGCTCGACTACGACCAAACCGCACGATCCGTTGACATTCATGTAGGATGTAGGGTTCTGCTACAAGACAAAGCGAGAAAAGGCAAACTGAGTGTCAAATGGCTTGGACCTTACCAAGTCCTAGAACTAAATTGTAACGACAATGTGACCATCCTCAGGGGTAAAAAGAAAACAAAAGTACATAAAAACCTTGTTAAACCTTTCATAGAGTAATGTGAGTTACTCATGGTTGTAAATATTAGTATAGTAAATATAAAAAAAAAAAAAAATAATAATGTTACAGATCAACATTTTTCATTCAGACCAAGATAGTATTTGGGACGACAGGATACACAATAAATTCAGTACCCGAGTCAGGCATCCTGTATCAACCCATGGGCACAGTACATCCAGTGGTCAACGAATTCAAACTCGTAACCTTCCTGAATATCTCTGCTTTAGACACTAATCACAACGATATCGTCGCTTTCCATAAACAACTCGAATTATTTTGCAAACGGTATAGTTGGGTACACCAATCAACAGCTGTCCTTTACAGTTGCGAACGGTTGAAATCCAGCACAACATCGATTTTTCACCAAATCGAACAGGTTAAGGAGAAATTCTAGGATCTTTAGACTCAAATTACCAATCAACAAGAGTAAGAAGAGGTCTTTTCAATGCAGTTGGCAGAGTTTCCTAAGTTTTATTCGGCGTGTGTTCAGATGAGGATGCGGAGTTCTTAAACTCCAAAATCTCGGAATTGAATAATGCTAGAACTGATACTCTGAACATTCTAGAAGCACAGACCAGAATTGTACGAGCCACGGTTACCGATATAAACTCAACTTTGACAACAATTTCTAAAGAACGAAAGAATATGGGGGATTTGATCACCCATCTAAGCAAAAAACTGGGGAAGTCGCTTTCAACTCTATCAGAACTAGACGCTCGAGAAATTCTCAGTGAGCAAGTGACAGGTATAAGCTTACTGCTTACCCAACAGGCATTTGGTGTACGGAAAGTCCTACAAATTGTGAACTCTGCAATCCACGGACAAGCTCATCCGAGCCTCATGACTCATCAACAATATGTGGAACACTTACGAGAAATTCAATTAACTCTACCCATAGGCTCAAATTTACCTTTCCCATTAGAAAAGTTTAGTATCACAAAATTCATTCAGGTTACCCAAGTTTCAGTTTTACTCGCAAGCAACGCCCTGATATTCATACAAAAGATCCCTTTAATCAGTTCTAATCTCTACAAGGGTTATAGGCTTATACCATTTCCTGTTCGACAACAGGGCCAGATATATTCTATTCTTACATCTGTACCTTCTGTATTAGCACTTAGCTCAAATCGATAATATTTTATCCCTCTAACAGAATCACAGTTGGGGAATTGTAAACACATCGACACTTCTCTCTATGGCTCGCAGATCATGTGCATGTATAGTTCGACAAATACAATTTGTGGGGTTAACTCTCTCTTAGGTCTAAAGGAAAATTATTCTGTATGTAAAGTTCAATATGTAAAAATTAATAATTCTATTTTTAGTCGCTTAGAATCTATAAATACATGGTTGTACGTATCAGTAAGTGAAAATGTAGCTATTAAGTGTGTTAATGAGGATCCGCACAACATCATCCTTAATGGGACAGGGCAAATAACATTAAACCCACAATGTGTTTTATATGCAAAACAAACTATTCTCTTTCCATCGCAAACGATTGTTAGGAATTCCAGCCAAAATCTTTATAATCCTATACAAAGTGAGGGTCTAGGTCATCTTTTAGTAACAAATATTTCTCAGGACCTCTTTGAAGCGCTTAATTTTTCGAAGAGTCATAACAGCATTGGTCTGGAAGACTTATCACGGCATTCTAAATCTTTAAAAGAAATCGAGGAACTGATAAAAGTTGAGAAAAATAAAAATTATACTCCAAAAGAAAGTAACCTATATGTTATCATATCTCTGATTATTATCGCGACCATTCTTATAACTCTCTTGAGTTCTTTATTCTGTTTTGTTAAAGATACTGCTAGGAGACCCATCATGTACCAACCACGAGATGTTGTAGCGGAAACTCAAATTAAATATATGATTATAACTTTTATTTGTAATGTAACATGTAACCGATAGAATATTTAGCTTAAAATAGATTTAAATAAGCAAGGCGAATGTGGCGATATTGTATACTAGCGCACCTAAAATATTAAGCAAACATGTTATTAGTTTAAGATATTATTTAAGATTTGGGGAAGTAATTTGTATTTACAAGGTCGCAGGGACTGCTTCCGTTTAACTCGGGGGTATGTTGTACCCTGTACATACTAGACACCCTGTATGCGATATGTGCGTTCGCTGGATAACGCAATGACCTACGTGTGACTGTGGGAAGTGCGTTGGTCAGCGAATTCGCCGTGCAAGGACACGTACGGTTCCCACGGACGGGGCCGTGTCGGCAGTCGGAGTACGACTAGAGTTAGACAGAACCTCTATAGTGTAGACAGAAAATTTTAGTTATAAGTTAAATCGTGTTTGAGTAGAAATAATAAAATCAGTGTACGTGTAGTAATTTAATTAGTGTTTTTATTTATAAATCATCATTTCCTGATTTCAACGATAATACGGCGTTAGCACACATCAATATCCGTTATACTAGGAAAATCGTTTTTCCTAATTTCGCATTTCCCAGCCCCCATAATAGAAAAAATTGTATTTTTCAAATTTTCTTTGCCAATCACAAGTGCTCCATTAGTGTGAATTTGTGCGACTGTAATCAGAATTTGTGCGATATCCGTTATACTAGGAAAAATCGTTTTTGTTAATTTCGCATTTCCCCAGCACCCCATAATAGAAAAAATTGTATCTTTCAATTTTTCTTTTCCAATCACAAGTGCTCCATTGGTGTAAATTTGTGCGACTGTAATCAGAATTTGTGCGACATCCGTTATACTAGGAAAAATCGTTTTTCCTAATTTCGCATTTCCCCATAATAGAAAAAATTGTATTTTTCAAATTTTTCTTTTGCCAATCACAAGTGCTCCATTAGTGTGAATTTGTGCGACTGTAATCAGAATTTGTGCGATATCCGTTATACTAGGAAAAATCGTTTTTCCTAATTTCGCATTTCCCTAGCCCCCCATAATAGAAAAAATTGTATTTTTCAAATTTTTTCTTTGCCATCAGAGTGCTCCATTAGTGTGAATTTGTGCGACTAAACTCAGAATTTGTGCGACATCCGTTATACTAGGAAAATCGTTTTTCCTAATTTCGCGTTACCCAGCCCCCCATAATAGAAAAAATTGTATTTTTCAAATTTTTCTTTTGCCAATCACAAGTGCTCCATTAGTGTGAATTTGTGCGACTGTAATCAGAATTTGTGCGATATCCTTATACTAGGAAAAATCGTTTTTCCTAATTTCGCATTTCCCCAGCACCCCATAATAGAAAAAATTGTATTTTTCAAATTTTTCTTTTCCAATCACAAGTGCTCTATTAGTGTGAATTTGTGCGACTAAACTCAGATTTTGTGCGATATCCGTTATACTAGGAAAAATCGTTTTCCTAATTTCGCATTTCCCCATAATAGAAAAAATTGTATTTATCAAATTTTTCTTTTGCCAATCACAAGTGCTCCATTAGTGTGAATTTGTGCGACTGTAATCAGAATTTGTGCGATATCCGTTATACTAGGAAAAATCGTTTTTCTAATTTCGCGTTACCCAGCCCCCCATAATAGAAAAAATTGTATTTTTCAAATTTTTCTTTTCCAATCACAAGTGCTCCATTAGTGTGAATTTGTGCGACTGTAATCAGAATTTGTGCGATATCCGTTAAACTAGGAAAAATCGTTTTTCCTAATTTCGCATTTCCCAGCACCCCATAATAGAAAAATTGTATTTTTCAAATTTTTCTTTTGCCAATCACAAGTGCTCCATTAGTGTGAATTTGTGCGACTGTAATCAGAATTTGTGCGATATCCGTTATACTAGGAAAAATCGTTTTTCCTAATTTCGCATTTCCCCAGCCCACCATAATAGAAAAAATTATATTTTTCAAATTTTCTTATGTCAATCACAAGTGCTCCATTGGTGTAAATTTGTGCGACTGTAATCAGAATTTGTGCGACATCCGTTATACTAGGAAAAATCGTTTTTCCTAATTTCGCATTTCCCCAGCCCCCCATAATAGAAAAATTGTATTTTTCAAATTTTTCTTTTGCCAATCACAAGTGCTCCATTAGTGTGAATTTGTGCGACTAAACTCAGAATTTGTGCGACATCCGTTATACTAGGAAAAATCGTTTTTCATATTTCGCATTTCCCCCTCCCCCTATAATAGAAAAATTGTATTTTTCAAATTTTTCTTTTGCCAATCACAAGTGCTCCATTAGTGTGAATTTGTGCGACTAAACTCAGAATTTGTGCGATATCCGTTATACTAGGAAAAATCGTTTTTCCTAATTTCGCATTACCCAGCCCCCCCATAATAGAAAAAATTGTATTTTCAAATTTTTCTTTTCCCAATCACAAGTGCTCCATTGGTGTAAATTTGTGCGACTGTAATCAGAATTTGTGCGATATCCGTTATACTAGGAAAAATCGTTTATCCTAATTTCGCATTTCCCCAGCCCCCCATAATAGAAAAAATTGTATTTTTCAAATGAAAATTTAATTTAATTATTAACATTTTTTCATAACTTAGGTACTACCTACATTTTTTAATATTTATTCGACATTTCTGCAACGAATGAACCTGTTTAAAAAAATAAATATTAGAAAAATGAATAATTATTTTTTTTTTGTGTTACCTAGACATTTCTTCATTTTGCAATTTACTAAATGCATTGTCAACGTCCTATACGCCGTTTGTTTGCTCAGTAATCTTTACTAAACACAAATGTTTTAGCTTTGTCATCTTCTTCGACGTTTGCACTGTATGCATAATATCCGACTTAACATTTGTCTTACATTTTGTTACACCATACTACTAATTTACATGATTTTAACTCGGTACATGATGCGGGTAACAAGCGACCATCAGAAGATGTGAAAACATAATATATAATGAGCTTAGAAGTATAGCTTATGATGACGCATATATTATATAAAAGTTACGAATAATTAAAAAGAACATCGAATTAGACTGTTAGTGGCAAAATAACTTTCGGTGTTTTTCGAAAAATTTGAAAATTCGTTAACAAGACGTATGAATAATGTTATGGAATCAGATAAGCATACTTATCGAGGTACTTGGATGCAGCGTATTATTTCATGATTAAGAATTGAACAATTTTCGTGAAATAAAAAATACTTATTGGGTTTATTTTCTGTTTTCAAGTTTTAAGAGAGGTGAAAGGTATTATAATTAAAACTAAAAATATTTTGTTGGTAGAAACTATAGAATTTTATACAAGTCGTGTTCAGTATGTTGTCTGTGTTTACATTCTCATATTCTGCATATTTCTATTATTCGTTTTATAATGAAGAAACGACGTGATTTTAGTGGGGGAGAAAAATTAGATGTTCTTAAAAAGTATGAAGAGCTTCCGCAAATGAGCTTCCGCCAGTAACAAGCAGCATGTAAGTTGAACGTGTCTCAAAGTGTAATGGGTAGGATGCTGAAACTTGACAGAAAATCGAAAATGTATCGATAGCAAATGTGAATTTAACTCGTAAAAGAAAAGGATCCGTAAAGAGAAGAATTTTAAAACGCTTTGAAACAATGGGTCTGCTCGAACTTGTCGCCTTCTATTATTTATATATTATATACGTCGTATCACGCTTAGGTTGTAAAATTTCATGAAATTTATTTTCATGAAATATTTTATTTCCATGAAAAATATTTTTTTTATTTCCAAGTGAACATTTTTAAAAGTTGGTTTATTGTATGAAATAAAGAAAATATATAACATAGTTACATACTACATACATAATAATACACAAACATAGACATATTATAAAAAACTAGATAAGCGACTATAAGACAATATTTAAGTCAGCCATATGCCAATAGGGAAAAATTGCATGATCGATAATATGAATATCAAATATGTATATTGTATATATTTGTAATATAAATTATTTTATTATGTCATATAACTATTTGAATATGTATAGGTATCTTATATTCTTATAATCTTATCTATTGAGTTATTTTTTAAAAATTTCCCTGTTGCAAATGCCCACTAGACTTCAATGTTCCTTTGGGAATGTAATATTTATCACTGACAACTGATAAGTGATAACAAAAATATAATAAAATTAATACCATATACAAATACCATATAAATATATAATTATTAATTATAATTTATAACCATTGACCATTAACAGTATTTAGGTAGGGTTTTTGATTCGTATACCTTGGTTGATAAATGATACCTAACTGATAAGTTATTCACAATCAATGTTTTCTGTGTTTTATCAATATACTAGCTCTAAGTGTAATTGGGCCCGTTGGACTCGCTGAGAGTGGGTACCGATTTTGCAGACAAT
>JAVSIQ010000425.1:0-105638 GCA_038502775.1 Hippodamia convergens
CAATTCTTTCATCAAGAATAAAATGTTATAGTGACGAACTTTTCAATATCGAATATCATAAGTTGTCAATCTTTCAAAAGGCTCAGAGAAGCAAATTCAAATTCAATGAGATGAATGCGACTAGTTGACCGAATCAAATGATACACCTTTATCAGAGAACTCCTTTCAAAGTGGAATTAGGACGAGAGACTGTCAACCAGTTTCATGTTGTATAATAATTGACCTTTGAACCATATCATAGAAGTTCACATCCTGTCCTGCAGGAAATAATAATAATAATAATAATAGGCCTTTATTGAATATTTCAGAAAAAAGATATTACAAAATCATCACTAACAACACTCACAGGGCGGAAGTTCAGATGGGTGTGAGCCCTCTGTTCTTCCACTCAAACCCTGAGGAAAAATAGAATAAAAGAAAGAGAAGAAAACAAATATTCATAATTCAAAAAGAAATAAAAACGAAAAATACTGAGCCCCAACAAACAAAATGAATCATATTATTAATGAATGTCACGATATCAAGAAAGGAAACAATGATAATATCAAGTCCAAGGTCCCCCTGGACACATGAGGATTCATTAATCTGAAACTCGAAAACAGGATTAAGGATCACATTTCATACATATCGAAAGCATAAAACGACATGGAAAGTGAAGTAATTGAAAATTTTGGGTGACTGAAAATACTCACCAATTCGGTAGATCTAAAAAAAATCGAAAAATTGAACAAGGAGGCTAGGAAAGTATAATTTTTTAATAAAATGAACTAAAAATATTCAACTACAGTTTTTGAACACGGTAATCAATGGTGTCACTAATAGAGAGTCAAAATGCAGTATGAAATAGCTATTTATGATATGAGTGTTAAAAGTGACGTATTATTTTGTTAGTGAAATGAGCGGAGCGAATTGAACAATTTCACGAAACAAATTAAACACTTTCAAACACAAATACCATACAATGTTTTTTGTACAACTGCCTATTTTTGATAATGAAATGGGCGAATTTGCAATCACGATAAACTTCGAAAAGCATTTTAATTATCAAATAATCAAAAGGTTGTTGTGAATGGCAAACGTTTGCCAACGTAATGATTATAAACAAATGAGAAAAGACGTTGTCATTTGAATTTCGTTCCTTAAAAATTTTCGTCTTGGGTTTCAACTGTTTTAATATGTTTGTCCAGAGTCAATCACTAATAAAAGTGAGGATTTAGTTGTTCCTCTGGATATTGAAGTTTTCTGCAAGAAGAGCAAATCTGGAACTTCTACCTAAAAAAATCTGTTCAGCAGTACGATATTGCATATAACAATTTCGTGGCCTGGTGTGAATTGAAAAATGTAGAAGGAAACTTCAGTGAAACTGTTCTCCAGGCTCTTTAGAAGGATTAAGACGGAGTGTATACAGGGTGACCATTTGAAAACGAAACAGACGAGAGATTACAGACGATATAAAATTTTTAGAGATGCGCGATAGAAATGCTCGACAGGTCGATTTCTGTATCGAGGGGACAACTTAAGATATAGGTTACGGACGCATAGCGCTTCAACCCTTGCAACTACAACCCTCACCCCCAATTTTTGAATAGAGAAGATGGGGTGTGTGATAAATCATTTGAAAGGTATTTTTATACTGATTTCAGCACAGTAATTGTTTTTTCATTTTATGCAACAGTTCTCGAAATACAGGGTGACCATTTGAAAACGAAACAGACGAGATTACAGACGAAATGAATTTTTTCGATAGAAATGCTCGGACAGGTCGATTTCTGTTTCGAGGGGGACAACTTAAGATATAGGTTACGGACGCATAGCGCTTCAACCCTTGCTACTACAACCTCACGCCCCAATTTTTGAATAGGGAAGATGGGGTTGTATAACTCATTTGAAAGGTATTTTTATACTGATTTCAGCACAGTAAATTGTTTTTTCATTTTATGTAATAGTTCTCGAAATACAGGGTGACCATTTGAAAACGAAACAGACGAGATTACAGACGAAATAAATTTTTTCGATAGAAATGCTCGGACAGGTCGATTTCTGTTTCGAGGGGGACAACTTAAGATATAGGTTACGGACGCATAGCGCTTCAACCCTTGCTACTACAACCCTCACCCCCAATTTTTGAATAGGAAGATGGGTGTGTGATAACTCATTTGAAAGGTATTTTAATACTGATTTCAGCACAGTAATTGTTTTTTTCATTTTATGAAATAGTTTCTCGAAATACAGGGTGACCATTTGAAAACGAAACAGACGAGATTACAGACGAAATAAATTTTTTCGATAGAAATGCTCGGACGAGTCGATTTCTATTTCGAAAGGGGACAACTTGAGATGTAGGTTACGGACGCATAGCGCTTCAACCCTTGCTACTACAAACCCTCACCCCCAATTTTTGAATAGGGAAGATGGGGGAGTGATACCTCATTGAAAGGTATTTTTATACTGATTTCAGCACAGTCATTGTTCTTGGAAACGAAAGGAAATATAATAGGAAAAAAATTTTGGCATACAAGGTCGATTGAAATGTTAACACTCGTTCATTGATCAAACTAACGATTTCAGAAAGTTTCATTTGTAGAGGCCATTTTCTCCGGTATTTTCCTAATGACAATAGACTGTTGGAGGCGGCGGTGTCGATATACACCCCTCAGCCCCTTCCGAGGGAGATGAGATTGATAACACTCGTATCTTAGATCATAATATACGTTTTCTGAAAGGTCCATTTGTAGAGGCCATTTTCTTCGATATTTCCCTGATGATAATAGGATTGTTGGAGGCGGTGTCGATTTCCACCCCTCAGCCCCTTTCGAAGGAGATGAAATTGATAACACCCGTTTCTTAGATCATTATGAACGTTTCCTGAAAGTTTCATTTGTAGAGGCCATTTTCTTCGGTATTTTCCTGATGATAATAGGATTGTTGGATGCGGTGTCGATTTCCACCCCTCAGCACTTCCCGAAGGAGATGAAATTGATATCAATCGTTTTCAGATCATAATAAACGTTTCCTGAAAGTTTCATTTGTAGATGCCATTTTCTTCGGTGTTTTCTCAAAGACAGTAGGATTGTTGGAGGCGGTGTCGATATCCACCCCTCAGCCCCTTCTGAAGGAAATGAAATTGATAACACTGGTTCTTCAGATCATAAAAACCTATCTGTGAGTTTCTTTTGTAGAGGCCATTTTCTTCGGTATTTCCCTGATGATAATAGGATTGTTGGAGGCGATGTCGATTTCCAGCCCTCAGCCCCCTTCCGGAGGAGATGAAACTGATATCACTCGTTCCTCGGATCAAAATAAACGTTTCCTGAAAGTTTTATTTGTAGAGCCATTTTCTTCGGTAGTTTCCTTATGACAATAGGATTGTTGGAGGCGGGCGGTGTCGATATATCCATCCCTCAGCCCCTTCCGAAAAAAATGAAAATAGATAAAAATGGTTCTTTATATCATAAAAAACCTATTCTGTGAGTTTCATCTGTAGAGGCCATTCTCTTCGGTTATTTCCAATTAATCTTAATTTTTGGTTTTTTTTTGAGCTTTTTCTTTATTGTTTCCGAGTGAAAAAAAAATCAAATTCTTCACTATAATATTGGAAATTACTCGAAAAAGATATATTATAAATTTTAGATCGCTACTTGGTTCCAGTCGAAAGTTGTGATACATTTTATTTCACCCGACGCCACTGGTGAAACGGCCACTATCTCCGTGAATTAGTGGCCGCTAACTTCACACCGGTAAAATAATTTGGTCTCCAAGATGAATACGAACTTAAATAATATTTTCACGAATTTGAAAAGTTTAGAATGATTTTGTTAATCAACATTCATGGTCATGAAAAGAGAAGAATATTCTCGAAATGCCGCTGTTTGAATAGTTGTAACCTCATTTGTAACTGAACCTGTTCCCCAAGACTGATAACTTTTTTTCTTCAAGATTTTCAGAACGATATATCCTACATATAGTGAAAAACCAAAAAAAGTGGCGAAAGAGAAAGGATAATCACAGTAATGAATACCAACACAAACACAATTCAACTTGAGATTAGTGTCATCGTTGTTGATATGACCTCTATCTGTCGTATTAGTTCTTGAATGAGTTAATAAAAGGACTTGTGATTTGTGATATTGTTTGGTCCAAAATAAACATATATTCGATCTTGTTACCAAAGAATTCGCTTATACCTAACTTGGTATGAAAATATCCACTGACGTGCTCTTCTCGAAGAATGTTAGTCTTATGGATTCAAGTCAATTTTGGTATGTTCAGAGCCAATACGAGTGCGTCATCTTTGAGATTTCTCGTCGAGTATCTCGTGTTAGTAATATAGCCAATCTTTAGGGTCGCTTTCGTCATATGATTATCGAACGAATGGTAAGAGGCATTTCACATTGAAATGCCAGAACGAAATAAGGATTAATCGGTGTTGAATGCTTCATTGAACACAATAATCTCAATTCGATGAGAATGGATATGATAATGTTACATTGGAATTATTTTCGTTTAGTTCCCTTCCAATTCGTTGGTTGAATTGAGCATTACTGCTTTTAGCTGCTGAACTGTTTGTTCCTCTTACTACCAGAAAAACAGAAGAAATCTCATCAACAGCACTGTTTTTCTATACGCTATGGTTTCCTCAATATTCCATTTGTACATTTTTTGCATTTGATCACTATCAAGCTAATTTATCCGATTATTTGAATATTCAGGGTGATTTTTTTTAAGTGTTTCATTTGAACTTTTCGATGAAGGAATTGTTATACAAATTCAAAAATTTTGTGTCTTTGTTTTAGAGTACATGAGCATGAGTATCCAAACATATTGGAATTCCCCTTTAAAATTCTACAGTAATTTGAAATATGACATGTCATATTGTCAATTTTTTTCTCAGAAAGATTGCCACAAATTAGTGTTTATTTATAACTTCAAACCCTCATTGCTTTTTGCAATAGTGAAATGAAATGAATTACGATGATACCGAGGATGATACTCTTTCTGATATATCTTTGAGGAAATTTTATACAGGATGTCTGGGCTTCAGAGTGGGCATTAATAAAACTATAAAATCTCAGTTTTTTGAATGTCAACCATAATAATTTGGAATTCGGATTGATTATTCGTCAAAAACAAGTCAGAGTGTACCAAACATTTTATGCCTTCAGTAGTTCAGCCCGTTATTGACTAAATTCGGATTCACAACCAACAAATAGGTCGTTCCTTTATGTCTATCGATTCCTCGTATGACAAAGGGACTCGAGCACATGCGATTTTCTGTGGCCGCGATCGTTCAGTCGCAAAAATGGAACATATACCTACATTTAAATGGAAATGCAGGCACATGCGACTGAATAATCGCCGGGACCTAACAGTCGCATGTTTGAAACCACGCGATTGTCCCAAATCAGAATTAGTCAAATTTGCGACAATTGAATTGCAATTCAGTTGCTGCCGGAGTCCGAAATTCTTTGGTGAGTGTGGATTCTTTTTTTTGGGTGACTTTTATGAGGTCCTATTGTTGATATTATTTTGCTCGTAATCGTAGAACTTCCTTCAATGAAAACGGTTTTCAGGAAAATTCATGTTATTACTGAATGTTGTTGTGATTTATTAGTTGCAAGGGCGCGCATGAAAAATTTCTGATTTCTTTCTTGGCGATTGCGATTATTCAGTCGCGCGACAAGAAATCGCAAGTGCGCGCCTAGGCAAAGATTGATCTTTTACCGGTGTGAACCTACCTGACCAAATCCATCAGACCGTTTGGCGGAAACGCTCGAACGCGTGTCCAGTGGCGTACGGATTCGCATAAATAATGAACAAGGATGTCAAATTTTATTGAATTTCTGTTTAAAAAGACTTCTACAGGAAACGAGGGTTGATTTTAACGGAGCTTTTTCGAAAGATATGAAATATCAGTGATCCGCTATACAGGGTCTTTCACGAGGAACCTCACCCATATTTATACGGGAAACTACTGAACGTATTTTCATGAAATTCAGCACTTATAAGTATTTCACGATGCTGATGAAATCTAAAATATTTTCAAGGCATGAGCACACCTCCGGTTTTTCCGGAAATGACGTCAACTTCCGTTTTCAAATTAGAACACCCATTTTTTTTATTGCAGAAATAGATTCCTTAGAAAAATTTAAGTTAGTTTGATGTAACCATTTTTCAGTTTTGGTTGGAAAATTCTCTCTGAGCGGGAAAATTCGAAAAAAAAATCGAAAATAGAGCTCCGCTGAAACAAGAATAACTTCGAGGTTTTTTGATGGAAAATTTTCATTTTTGGGATTTTTCAAGATGTAAGATTGATGTATCCACTTTAAAAATCAAAATCGCGATTCATGATAGACAGGGGGTGAAAAAATCGCTTTCAAAGTTAGGGGATGACAAAATCGTGAAAAATCAATTTTTTCAAATTAGAACCCCATTTTTTTATGGCAGATATTGAATCTACGTTAAAAAATAATGTGAGTGTATGCATCACACCCTTGCCCTAAAATGGATATTTTCTGAGTTATTCACAAAAAACTGTTTTTCGTCTTGAATTTTCAGCTATTTCTTTTCCCTTCACGCCAAAAAGGATGAAATTTTCAGGAGATAGATATTCTGACATATTGACTCAAATAATTGACCGCTAGTACAGAACCATAATGACTTATGGTATCAACAAGATGGCGCGCCTCCACACAATTCACTCAATATGTCAAATATACCTCTACAGGCTATTTGAAGATCGATGGTTGGCGATCAATGGTCCACATCTTTGGCCACCGACGTTCTCCCGATTTAACTCCTTTAGACTATTATGTTTGGGGTAGGATAAGAAATATTGTCTACTCAACTCCCCTGACTGATAAAGAGGACTGCATAGAACGAGTCAGAAATGCGTTCAGGTTTGTTTAGATTTCTAGATTCATAGTTTTTGAAACTCAATTTGGTTTTTAAAACACTTTTGCAGATCTCCCTGATAATAAGAAGAGCAACGCACGAAGCATTCCTGAGACGTATAAATAAATGTCTAGAAATTAACGGTCAAAACTTTGAGCAACTTCTCTAGTTATATCTGCGAGAGTTTGCCATGGTTCTCCTAATAGTAACTTGACTTCGGTTTCAAGAAGGGGTGAAAAAATCTACAGCATGGTTCAAATAACAGTTGCTTGAAAATTTCATCTTTTTGGGCGTGAAGGGAAAAGAAATAGCTGAAAATTCAAGACGAAAAACAGTTTTTTGTGAATAACTCAGAAAATATCCATTTTAGGGCAAGGGTGTGATGCATACACTCACATTATTTTTTAACGTAGATTCAATATCTGCCATAAAAAAATGGGGTTCTAATTTGAAAAAATTGATTTTTCACGATTTGTCATCCCTAACTTTGAAAGCGATTTTTTCACCCCCTGTATCATGAATCGCGATTTCGATTTTCAAAGTGGATACATCAATCTTACATCTTGAAAAATCCCAAAAATGAAAATTTTCCATCAAAAAACCTCGCAGTTATTCTTGTTTCAGCGGAGCTCTATTTCGATTTTTTTTCGAATTTTCCCGCTCAGAGAGAATTTTTCCAACCAAAACTGAAAAATGTTACATCAAAATAACTTAAAATTTTCTAAGGAATCTATTTCTGCAATAAAAAAATGGTGTTCTAATTTGAAAAACGAAGTTGACGTCATTTCCGGAAAAACCGGAGGTGCTCATGCCTTGAAAATATTTTAGATTTCATCAGCATCGTGAAATACTTATAAGTGCTGAATTTCATGAAAATACGTTCAGTAGTTTCCCGTATAAATATGGGTGAGGTTCCTCGTGAAAGACCCTGTAATAGGGAATATTTCGTTGGATCATTACATTATCAAGGAAAATATCCGACGAGAGCATAATGACACTCGGTGTGCGGAATTGTTATTCTGATGTAAAAATCGCCTGGAAATTTCGTTCCCTTGCAAAGGGATCCAGGGGTGGAATTTTCATCCTCTATTTTGAAAAATTCGATATCTCGGAAATTACTGAACGGAGCACAATTAAACTCGGTACTTAGTACTGTTATATGGATACGAATATGTGGTGAAAATTTCGTCAACTTGCATAGGGATTCAAAGGGTGAAATTTCATCCCCTATTTTGAAAAATTTGATATCTCGGAAAATACTAAACGGAGCACAATTAAAACACGGTACGTAGTACTGTTATATGGATTCGAACATGTGGTGAAAATTTCGTCAACTTGCATAGGGATCCAGGGGGTGAAATTTCATCCCCTATTTTGAACTTGGTAGGTGGGACTATTATATCGATTCGAACATGTCGTGAAAGTTTTGTCCACTTGCAGAGGGAGCCAGGGGGTTAAATTTCATCCCCTATTTTGAAAAATTCGATATCTCGGAAAATACTAAACGGAGCACAATTAAACTCGGTAGGTGGGACTATTATATCGATTCGAACATTTGATGAAAATATCGTCAACTTGCATAGGGATTCAGGGGTGAAAAATCATTCCTTATTTTGAAAAATTCGATATCTCGAAAGCCCTCAATGGAGCACAATTTAACTCGGTACGTAGTACTGTTTATATCGATTCGAAACATTTTGGTGAAAAATTTCGTCCACTTGCAGAGGGAGCCAGGGAGTGAAAAATCATCCCTTATTTTGAAAAATTCGATATGTCGGAAAGTCCTCAATGGAGCCCGATTTAACTCGGTACGTGGGACTGTTATATCGATTCGAACATTTAATGAAAATATCGTCAACTTGCATAGGGTTCCAGGAGGTGAAATTTTCTTCCCCTGGCTCGCTCTGCAAGTGGACAAAATTTTCACCACATGTTCGAATCGATATAACAGTCTTACGTACCGAGTTTAATTGGCTCCGTTGAGTAATTTCCGAGATATCGAATTTTTCAAAATGGGGGATGAAATTTTAAACACCCCCTTGATCCCTATGCAAGTTGACGATATTTTCATCAAATGTTCGAATCGATATAATAGTCCCACCTACCGAGTTAAATCGTGCTCCGTTTAGTATTTTCCGAGATATCGAATTTTTCAAAATAGGGGATGAAATTTCACCCCTGGATCCCTATGCAATTTGACGATATTTTCATCAAATGTTCGAATCGATATAATAGTCCCACCTACCGAGTTAAATCGTGCTTCGTTTAGTATTTTCCGAGATATCGAATTTTTCAAAATAGGGGATGAAATTTCACCCCTTGGATCCCTATGCAATTTGACGATATTTTCATCAAATGTTCGAATCGATATAATAGTCCCACCTACCAAGTTTAATTGTGCTCCGTTTAGTATTTTTCGATATATCGAATTTTTCAAAATAGGGGATGAAATTTCACCCCCTGGCTCCCTCTGCAAGTGGACAAAATTTTCACCACATGTTCGAATCCATATAACAGTACTACGTACGGAGTTTAATTGTGCTTCGTCGAGTAATTTCCGAGATATCGAATTTTTCAAATAGGGGATGAAATTTTCGCCCCCTGGATCCCTTTGCAAGGAAACGAAATTTCCAGGCAATTTTTACATCAAAATAACAATTCCGCATACCGAGTGTCATTATGCTCTCGTCGGATATTTTCCTTGATAATGTAATGATCCAACGAAATATTCCCTATATAGCGGTCACTGATATTTCATATCTTTCCGAAATAGCTCCGTCAAAATCAACCCTCGTTTCCTGTAGAAGTCTTTTTTTACAGAAATTCAATAAAATTTGACATCCCTTGTTCATTATTTATGCGAATCAGCCGTGTTACACCATTCATCTCACTGCAGATCCGTACGCCACTGGACACCGCGTTCGGGCGTTTCCGCCAAACGGTCTGATGGATTTGGTCTGGTAGGTGGTAGGTTCACACCGGTTCATCTTTTTATCTTTGTGAGTGACCGTTACCCTCGCGGTTACCTCTACTTGCGCGAGATTATTCTTTACTCTGGTGGTCCTCCCTGATAGTGACAATAAATTTGTGACAAAACATAATATTCATCATCTGAATAGAAATTATCTGCTTTTTCATTTATCAATTGAGGCAGTACGAAGTCTGCAGGTCAGCTGGTTTGAATATGATATGTTATATTATAAAATAAAGGGCGTCCCACGGGGAGTGCCGATTAAAAGTTTATGGAAAAATAATTATTCGATCATTTCCAGAGTTTTTGTGAAGATATAAGCCAAGAAGATCTACATTTTTGATATATTTTTGAATATCAACCCAGTAAACAATGACGCATCTCAGAAACACTGCTGAAACATTCCACTTGAAACATGAAACGTTTCATTCATGGCGCTTGAGATGTTTCAGAAACATCTAGGAGATCCTTAATGTCCTACGACATAGATGTTTCAATAGAAACATTTCTCGAAAACGTTCAGTACGTTTCAGTGAAACATTAAAATATGTTACTTTCAACATTAATTTGACTTCTCTGTAACATAACCTAATCTGGCATCGAAATGTTTCAGGGATATTTTTATTGAAATATTTCAGGAATATTTTTGTTGATATATTTCAGATATGTGTTTTGAAATATTGCAGGGATATATTTATTGAAATATTTCAGGAATATTCTCATTAAAATATTGCAGGAATATTTTTAATGAACTATTTCAGGAATATTTTTAATGAAATATTCAAGGAATATTCCGACTGAATAAAAAAATTTTTGTTATTACTTCAATTAGGTTTTTCTAATAAATTAAACAAATTGAATGTTCTTACAAAATTTATTTTTATTAATCATTTTGCAGAGGTGAGAAACAAACAAACAAAAATAATATGAAATAGAAAAAATATATAAATATATATATGTTGAATGAATAAATTGGCAAGTGCAAAAAAAACATTCACACAATATCCAAAAATATAATGAAAATAACATAAAAATTTGTATAAAAAAAAATATATTGAGATTGGTAGAACAAAAATGGCATATGAAATAAAAATAAAAATAAATATGCAAAAATATAATGGAGCAAATAAAAGAACCAAAAAAATATGACAGAAAAAAATTTAATACACTAAAAATAATTAACTAATAAAAATGAAAATATAACAGAAATGGCATATTAAATAAAAATAGAATAAAATATACAAAAATAAATTGGAAAAAATATACCCAAAATATATTTGAACAAAAATATAGCTTAGAAAAAAAATTTCAATATACTTTAATATAATGAAATAATAAAAATATGAAAGATAATATATACAAATATGGCATATGAAATGAGAATAATATTAATATATACACCAAATGATAATGAAAAATATATCAGAATAAATTCTCATATAAAAAAATGATATAAATATACAAAAATATGTATAATTGAAAATAAAAATAATATATGTATACACATATTTAAGTATATAAACATACAAATTTAACAGAACACAAACGGTATATGAAAATAAAATATTTTATATATACATAAAAATAATAATAATGATAAAATAGGAACATGGCTTTTCACTCTGTCTATTTAAATAACTTTCTCAAGTTATTGTAACGTTATAAAAATATGAAAATAACATTTAATATAGAAATATAATATAAAAAATAATACTTTTCTAGGAACAACTAGATTCTCCCATATATATATGACTATATTAAAAAGTGATATGAGTATACGATATGGGCATCACTCCTTATTTTTTAGCCTCTGGTAGCGCAAATTTGCCTGGCGCAGCCAATCTGCAACAATTTTTTCGAAAGCTTTATCCGTGCAGATGAATAATGACCTCACTGCACCTGAAAAGATATCATGAGCATAAATTCATTGAGCAATTGTCGTTATAGAAAAAAATTCAAATTAAATGATTCATAAACGTCCCTTTTCAAATAAGTTTTCATAAAGACATTCTTTCCATACTAACAATATTCGAAATAGTTATTTGTGAAAATACAAAAGAATTAAATATTCAATACCTTTTAGGACTGCTAAGGTTTTCAGATCTCTGCACGGATAGTTGTTTTCCTTCCCAACCAGGGAGCATTTTCTAGCCAGTTTATCTGAAAACAGATATTTCACCCCCTTACTATGGCATCCTTTTCATTAGCTCCACCACAATTTTTGAATAAATTCTCCTAAAAAAATAAGTTTTACGTATTAAGGAGATTATAAGATTCGAGAGTTTACTGAAATATGTACATGGTATCATTGAGGGAAAAATTAAACAGTCTCACAAATCTCCCTACTTTTTCTTTACTTCCATGTGTGTGATAAACTTGTGAAGTGAATGACATATTAAAATTTATTGTTCTGCAAAATTTTTACCAATTGAGAGCGGGATTCCTCAGATTCTTGAACTTTTTTGTCATAGAGAAGCAGGTCCCTGTATTTTTAAATGGCTCCTGGGGAATTGTGTCTGCTTTTATATTCGTGCCAACTGTATTACTTGAAACTGGCTCATTTGCCAGGTGGTTCACCACTCTCTCCACCAAAATCCTCGTTCTTTAGTTTCCCTCAATATTTGATCTAGTTTTTCTTAAAAAAAAAAAAGTTGAAACCTAACAGTTCAAAAATATTACAATGTTGCTCATTGTATTACCTTTCAAGTCCATATCTGAGGTTCTTAATACATTTATGGGATCTAGAAAAAAGTAGAAAAAATAAATTTTTTCGTTTTGGAGGCCAGTATGATGAGATTTACCTTCAGGTGATTTATCATTGTCTTCATTATTTGGGGATATTCTTTCTCCTAAAAAATTTTTTCATTGAAAATATTCAAAAGCTGTATATATATATATAAATATATATATATATATATATATATAATATTTATATATATATATATATATATATATATATATATATGGTGCGATATGTGATGTGTCGTGGATGACATTTTGATGATGTATATTCTGCTTTGTCTCACATATTTTCGCTCTAAAATACCAATATGACTTTCAGCTCATATTTAAATTTTTTTTGCGTTTTTTAGCGTTTTATTGATTATTATAAAAAAACTGTCCTCCAATAATGATTTATATTTATGTCTAATACAATATACAGGGTCTTTCACGAGGAACTCACCCATATTTATACGAGAAACTACTGAACGTATTTTCATGAAATTCAGCACTTATAAGTATTTCACAATGCTGATGAAATCTAAAATATTTTCAAGGCATGAGCACCTCCGGTTTTTCCGGAAATTACGTCAACTTCCGTTTTTCAAATTAGAACACCATTTTTTCATTGCAGAAATAGATTCCTTAGAAAATTTCAAGTTATCTTGATGTAACATTTTTCAGTTTGGTTGGAAAATTCTCTCTGAGCGGGAAAATTCGAAAAAAAAATTGAAAATAGAGCTCCGCTGAAACAAGAATAACTTCGAGGTTTTTGGATGGAAAATTTTCATTTTTGGGATTTTTCAAGATGTAAGATTGATGTATCCACTTTGAAAATCGAAATCGCGATTCATGATACAGGGGTGAAAAAATCGCTTTCAAAGTTAGGGATGACAAAATCGTGAAAAATCAATTTTTTCAAATTAGAACCCCTTTTTTTATGGCAGATATTAAATCTACGTTAAAAAATAATGTGAGTGTATGCATCACAACCCTTGCCCTAAAGTGGATATTTTCTGAGTTATTCACAAAAAACTGTTTTTCGTCTTGAATTTTCAGCTATTTCTTTTCCCTTCACGCCAAAAAGATGAAATTTTCAGGAGATAGATAGATATTCTGACATATTGACTCAAATAATTGAGCCGCTAGTACAGAACCATAATGACTTATGGTAATCAACAAGATGGCGCGCCTCCACACAATTCACTCAATGTGTCAAATATCCTCTACAGGCTATTTGAAGATCGATGGTTGGCGAACAATGGTCCACATCTTTGGCCACCACGTTCTCCCGATTTAACTCCTTTAGACTATTATGTTTGGGGTAGGATAAAAAATATTGTCTACTCAACTCCCCTGACTGATAAAGAGGACTGCATAGAACGAGTCAGAAATGCGTTCAGGTTTGTTTAGATTTCTAGATTCATAGTTTTGAAACTCAATTTGGTTTTTAAACACTTTTTGCAGATCTCTTCCTCCCGATGAAATAAGAAGAGCAACGCACGAAGCATTCCTGAGACGTATAAATAAATGTCTAGAAATTAACGGTCAAAACTTTGAGCATCTTCTCTAGTTATAACTGCGAGAGTTTGCCATGGTTCTCCTAATAGTAACTTGAAGTCGGTTTCAAGAAGGGTGAAAAAATCTACAGCATGGTTCAAATAACAGTTCCTGAAAATTTCATCTTTTTGGTGTGAAGGGAAAAGAAATAGCTGAAAATTAAAGACGAAAAACAGTTTTTTGTGAATAACTCAGAAAATATCCATTTTAGGGCAAGGGTGTGATGCATACACTCACATTATTTTTTAACGTAGATTCAATATCTGCCATAAAAAAATGGGGTTCTAATTTGAAAAAATTGATTTTTCACGATTTTGTCATCCCTAACTTTGAAAGCGATTTTTTCACCCCCTGTATCATGAATCGCGATTTCGATTTTCAAAGTGGATACATCAATCTTACATTTTGAAAAATCCAAAAAATGAAAAATTTCCATCCAAAAACCTCGAAGTTATTCTTGTTTCAGCGGAGCTCTATTTTCGATTTTTTTTTCGAATTTTCCCGCTCAGAGATGATTTTCCAACCAAACTGAAAAATGTTACATCAAGATAACTTGAAATTTCTAAGGAATCTATTTCTGCAATAAAAAAATGGTGTTCTAATTGAAAAACGGAAGTTGACGTCATTTCCGAAAAACCGAGGTGCTCATGCCTTGAAAATATTTTAGATTTCATCAGCATCGTGAAATACTTATAAGTGCTGAATTTCATGAAAATACGTTCAGTAGTTTCCCGTATAAATATGGGTGAGGTTCCTCGTGAAAGACCCTGTATAGGGGTAGATGTTTGGTATGTTTCATTAAACATTTGCGGTATGTTTATGAAACATTCAAGGGTGGTCGTAGCCTTATTACTTTTGGGGGGGGGGGTCACTGTTATGGTTTTAAAGATTTCTGTTCGGAAAAAAGTTATTCTCACAAAGAGCTCATATAAGAAATGTAATTTCAAATTTTGGGGGTCATGACCCCCTGACCCCCCCTTTGACCGCCCATGGAAACATTACTTCGAAATGTTCCACCTATATCTTATATGAAATGTTTCTGGAAAATATATCATGTTAACTGTGAAGAGATGTTTCATTTGAACATTTGGGGTATGTTTATGACACATAACATTGAAATGCGTCACCAATCTCTCATATGAAATGTTTCTGGATATTTCATGTTTACTAGGGAAGAGATATTTCATTCTAACATTTGTGTGTTATGTTTTCTGAAACATTACATTGGAATGTTTCACCTATATCTCATATGGAATGTTTCTGGGATGTTCCATGTCAACTGGGAAAGAGATGTTTCATCTAGACGTTTGTGGTATGTTTATGAAACATTACTTTGAAATGTTTCATAATGCTTCACCCATATCTCGTTTGAAATGTTTCTGTGATGTGTCATGTTTACTGGGAATGACTTCCGCTTTAACCGGAAGTGGTATTAACTTTCTTATTTCAAATGGAAAACCTTATTTATTATGACTTCTAGAGGCATCTAGGCATCTATAGCCGTTTTCGAGTTATTCTCTGCACAATCTCAGATCTGTTTTTTGAAACTGGTTACTGACAAGATATTCAACATAACTCTGTAGAGAAAATAACGTCTTGATATACTGGGAAGTAAAAATGAGTGTGTCAAAGTTGAAATTCAAGAAAAGCCAAAAACTCGATTTTTTCAAATGAAAACCAATATTTTGTCACTCTCATATTAATTTGTGAGCTAAAAATAGGTAGAGTTATTCAGGGTTACCTATATCCAAAATGTACCATTTTCGTGATATTCAAGAAAAACTGTTAGAGTGTCAAAGTTTGAATTCCAAAAAAGGCAGAAATTCGATTTTTCCAGATGGAAACCGTAATATTTTCACTCCCATTTCAATTTGTGAAAAAATTAAGTAGTGTCTTTTTAGGGCTTCCTATATCTAAAATGTACCATTTTCGAGATATTCAGAAATAACTCTGTTAGCCACGAGCATATTATAATTATAATGTGAGGTATCAATTACGATCTATGTTCACCCTTTCATGAGAATCTGACTTTATTCAAAATAATCCAGGCTTACTCCAACTGAAGAATTTATCGTGCAATTTATTAGCAGAATTCTGTTCCAGATTGAATAGGGAAATCCTCCAACCAAGAAATTGAGAAGGTGCGAAAAATGTTTGGAGTAGGTGGACGAGATTTTCAAAATGTTTTTTGATTCAATTTTCTATTCTGATATATCTGAATAAAAGTTCGGGAAGCTTCATGACTTGTTTCATAAGTTTTGCATTACAATTTAAGCTTTCGATATGTATGTCATATTTTCCGAAAAATACCTCGTTATATTTCATTATGAGCAGTAAAAAACTAGTGGTCGCTTTCTTTGAAACAATGAAACAAGTTTTGACGAATATCAACAACAGAAGCATGAAAAATATTTTGAATAAAGTGAAAGATTTTTGTAAAGGGCGAACATAGATCACATTAAAATAATATTAACCACGTAGCAGTTATTTCTGAATAGCTCGAGAATGGTACATTTTAGATATGGAGAACCCTGTATAGACTCCACTTATTTTTACCCCACAAATTCATATGTGAGAGAAAAAAATACGGTTTCCATTTGAAAAATCGAGTTTTTTGGCTTTTATTGAATTCCAACTTTGACACTCTCATTTTACCTCCCAGTATATCAAAACGTTATTTTTTTACAGGGTTTCAAAATAAGATCTGAGATTGTGCGTTGCGCTTTTATTGAATTTTCAGTGTTCTACAAGCCTCAATTTTTTTTTTTTTTTTTAACAAAACAGTGAATAACTCGAAAACGGCTTTACATGGCTATGGGGAATGATACATAAAATGGATGTGGCATTCGAAGATCTATTAAAAAAAACTCATAATATACAGGGTGTTCCATTGGAAAGAAGATAAGTGATACCATTCCCGGTGAAAGCGAAAGTAATTGATATTTGAAAATATATCATATATGAAGGTCTTCTTGGCTAATATCTTCTCACGAAATATATATTCTTATGAATTGGAGAGCTAAAATAATACGATAAATTTTGATACAAAAAGTACCTAAGCTGAGGTAAAAAAAACCATAATATTTTTCGTATGATACTATAGTATCATACGATACCATAGTATCATACGATACTATAGATCCAGGGAAACTGAATATTTTATATTGAAGGACATCACAATCATCGGAAGGCTCTTCGGGGGAAGGATTTCCAAACACAAACTCCAGAGCCTGAAAATAAAAAAGGCAGAACAGCAAGAGAATGCAATTTATACTTCATCAAATTGGTCTAAAATTTTCAACCCATTGCAAAAATTAATTTGATACATTGTGTATGGCTCTAATTCCATCTTGAAATATATAAATCGAACAATTATTAATCATGTGTTCATTATTTCCTCCGATTCACCACATTCACAATTAGAACTGTCAACTGAATTCCACTTGAAAAGCATGCTATTGTACGACCAAGACCTGTTTCTTATTCGATCAAGAAGGGACCATATTCTTTTGAGAAGGTTAAAAAACAGGAACTTCATTCGATGGATCAGATATTATAATAAACTATTATGTTTCAATACCTTGAAATTATTCTGTACAATATGTGTTGCGCCAAACTATGTCATCTGGAAGCAGCTGTTATATTTTTGAATGTCGGCCAAGAAGTGTTTGGAATTATTTCCTATCCCAGAAACTAAATAACGTAAAGGATCTGGTGGTGGGACCAATTGTGGCAATTTTACTTGCCTTCAGCACGACATGTCCAGTAATTTCGGTAGATTCACCACTATATTTCAAAGCCTTACAATATTCACACATAAGTATCCGAGTAAGTATCTATCAGAAAGAATCAACTGCAAAAAAAAAGGATGTACTTTCATCATTATCATCATCATCAATGACTCTACAACTCAAGGTGAGTCTTGGCAGTATTCACTATTCTTCTCCACTCTTGTCGATTTTGTGCTGATAACTCTCATTGTGTTACTACTCCCAGTCTCTGCAAATTACTGGTCACTGCGTCTTTCTAACGTTTTCCTGGAGACCAACCGTTCTTCTACCCTCAGGCCTTTCCCAGAATGCTGTATTGAGGAGTCTTCCATCTTGTGACCTCATGACATGCCTTGCCCATCTTATGCGATTGGACTTGATGTGTCGCACTATATTCTCGTTCCCATAGAGAGCCTGTAGTTTTTTATTTTTTCCTATTTTCCATACTCCCGTTATTTCGTCTCCACAAGGCCCAAAAATTGCCCTCAGGATCTTCCGTTCCAGTGCCAGCAATCTACCAGCCTCACTTTTATTCAGGATCCATGTCTCACTCCTAAAAGTTATTGCAAGACGAATGATAGTTATGTAGATTTTATTTTCGCTCCTCTTGAAATTATTTTCGATTTTAAAAGCGCGCCAAGGAATAATATGCCCTGTTCTCGACCATAATTCTCGATTCTACGTCTCTTTCATTTTTGTTGTCAGCTGTTATGACTACACCCCAATATTTAAATTCTTTCACTACTTCGAATTGTACTCGTTTGTAGTAACATTTTGACCGATACGTGGTCTTGGGTTTTTTGTGATAACCATATATTTGGTCTTGTCTTCATTCGAAATGTCATTTTCACAAATGATCATCGAAGCCAATAATCACATTGATAACCAAACATGATGTTAATCGAATTATTAGTTAATTATATATATATTAATTGAAAACATTTGTGTTTTGTTCAAACTTTACGTCGTCCTCACTTAAATCGAGAATGAGCTGTAACGACGTTATAAATAATGCAAATCAATTTCAAACCATCGATGTTTAATTGTCAGAAATTGATACTCAATACCTTGAATTTTTATAATTTCCACCCTTTATAAACCTTCCCTAGAATTTCATGAATAAGTCAAGACCAAATTTAGCCAAATTGGTCCGGCCGTTTTCAAGTTTTAGCGTACCTAATAACGCACAGCATTTCATTTTTATGTATACAAGATGATCTGACCTAATCTTTTCGATGTATCGGTGAATCAAAACATCCCGAAAGAGGAAACAACGTATGTCGAATTTCCTACTGAACATCATTATCTTCTCGAACGCTATGATAGTTTCTTCACCGACATATAAATAGATTCCAGTTTCTACTTCTCCTACGGCGCTCTTTGCTTTTAATAATATTTGAACCCGGTTCGAGAGTGACATATCGAATGTTTACCTTATTTCACAAATCGGTCGTAATATTTGTGAAGTGCGTGGTGGTAAACATATTCTTTTTTCATTCAAATTATTCAAATTCGATCTCTTTCTTGCGGATTCAGAAATATCGAAAGTCAGTGCTTGGATGAAGCCGCTATTAATACAACGTGATTTAACCTCAACATGTGTTGTATACATTCGGGCAAATCGCATCAAGGCATTGTCACCCATATACTTCTGAAGGGTAATATTTTTTTTTCTCACAACGAACATTATTTTTCTTGAATCTTCTGGTGTTACTAATTACTCAAATTTTTTGATAGGGTTTTATAGCTTACTCAAAAACCTTATTATAAAACTTTCATTATTGTGATTTCATAAAAAAATGAACTTGCATGGGGGCCCTGATTTAGGGCCACTGCTAAAATCTCATAGGGTGAAAGAGAATGTACGTAGTTCTTTTTAACGTGTTTTTCATGAAGATTTTGTCCGGTTTGGGTTGATTTGTTTGGGGAGAAAACTAAAATGAGGACATTTTGAAATGAAGTCAGCATCTATCTATGTCACCATCATGGTTGTTTTTAATATTAATATACACTTAATATAAATTCCGGACAGGCAAAATTTTTGTCAAATTCAAAACCCTGTATCTTTTTTCATGGTGCTACGATTTTTTTAAATTTTCACTAGGTATAGTATTGGGTCTTACGATATTAACCTGAAATCAACTTTGCAACAATACCTTTAGTTTAATCCGTTATACAAGTGAAACAAAACCTTGTTTCATATATACCTTCCATTTCTAAACACCCTGTGGTGAATTTGAGGCGGGAAAATTTGATATCATTAAGCTTTAATTTGAAGTGTGACTCTTCCTCAACAAAATGTTTTTTGATCAACATCAGTATCTGCTTAAAAAAATATATACATTTTTCAAAAAAAAGTGTTGCATTCTTTCAATTTATATAACAATTTAAAACATTACAATACCTTATCGACTAGCAAACATACACAAATATCTGAAAATTAATAGCGTGTATTTCCACCTCGCTTTTCTCATCACTTTTACCATCACTTTGTCATACCTTCAATGCATTTCCGAATTGCTTCTGGGGAATATTATCCCGTTTTTCAAGAAGGCTGTTCGTAAATCGGGCAAGGTGTTCGGCTGCCGATTTCGAACATGTCTACCTAGCATATCCCATACATGTTCAGTTGGATTTAAATCCGGACTTCTTGCTGGCCACACGAATCGTTGAATATTTGCCTCTCAAAGTATTCTATCACTACCCCGTACAACGTGAGGCCTAACATTGTTATGCATTAACAGAAATTGTTGCTTCCCCCTGAGGCAATTCGGAAATGCATTGAAAGTATGCCATGTCATATGGTAGAAGTGATGAGGAAGCGAGGTGGAAATACACGCTATTAATTTTCAGATGTTTGTGTATGTTTGCTGATCGATAAGGTCTTGTTTATGTTTTCTAGTCGATGAGGTATTGTAATGTTTTAAATTGTTATAAAAATTGAAAAAATGTGTATCCATTTTCTTAAACCAGATACTGACGTGAATGAAAAAAATTCGTTAAGAAAGGGCCACACTTCAAACTAGAGCTCAATGATATCAAATTTTCCGCCTCAAAATCACCACAGTGTGTTTAGAAATGCAGGGTATAAAACTAGGTTTTGTTTCAGGGGGTGTAACAGATAAACTACAGGCATTTTGCAGAAGGTTAGTATAGCAAGACCTAATACTATACTTGGTGAAAATTTCAACAAAATCGAGAACCACGAAAAAAGCTACAGGGTGTTAAATTTGACAAAAATTTTGCCTGTCCGGAATTATTGACCGGGAGGATATTTTGTGGAAACTAATTCAATTAGTTTCACTTCTTCAACCGTCGAAAAGTTTTCAACACTCATTTTCTATAATTTATATTTATTGACAAATGTTGATAGGTGAATCAAAGAGAGAATCTGAAGAGTTTCTTGAATTCATGATTCTGTCTGACGAGGGTGTCTGATATAGACTCTAAAACGTTACGAAGTTCAAAAGTTCGAAGTTAATATTTTTTTTCAGTGTGAGGCGAATTGGCAGCTGACAAATTAGTGCACTAATTTTAAGCAGAGTCCTTTTTTCTCTCGTTCGAGAATTTCCCCAATTGATTTAGTTTCAGAAACTGGCAAAAAAAAAAACCAAAAACATTTTTTAGATATTACAATAAAATGAGTATGGTATTAGGTTCTTAACTCCATCTCCTTACCTGAGACGCTTCTGTTTCTGTCAATTCTTCAATATGATAGGATCATTGATATTCGAAATTAGGGATTTGGGTGTGTTTATCGAATAGAAAATCAAGCGGTTGAAACAAAGGATGCAAAGATTTTGTTGTATTCATTCCCATGCTTAGAAGTGAGTCGCAAGAATTTGGAAAGATAATAATAAACCAATTGTGATTTCGCCGACGTTTCGAAACTAATTGTTCCTTTCTCAAGGCTAAAAAAAGTTGTATTGATCACAAAGTTATTAAAAACTATAAAACCAAACCTTGTAAACCTCTTAAAACTGCTGGTCTTAATACCAAGCAAAACAAGCTAATGGTTCATACATACTGACTTCAGTGGATGCTATGATTTGCTGAAAACTTCCAAATGATGAATTAATCGAATAATTTTCAATCCTGATGCACGTACAGAGAGATTGTTTATATTTTATTCAATCGCTATCTCAGTTAATATTGGTCGTCAACAGAAGTTCAAATGGGCAAATTTTTAGTATCGTTAACATAAAAATTCTATATGAACTTTTGTTTTTTCAAATGGCACACCTGTATTTTATTGTCCTAATCGGTAGAGCTCTTTCTTCTGATTTCAAATAATATACCTTATCGAGGTTATCTCTGGCAGTTTTCTAAAAATATAGATATTTTCTTCTGAATCTAAGGCAGCTGTAGAATGTCACACAAGAACGATGAGATTTTTTCATGTGGTTTGTTGAGAACCAATTGAGAAAAATAATAAGTGAAATGGAGAGAAATACTGATTCGAATGAAATTTTCACGAATTTGTTCATTGACCATGGCAATGTGAACAAATAAAATCCAGAACACGCAGAAGTTTCAATAAAATGTTTTCCCGATGAACGGGTTCGCACGTGCGCAGCTATAAAATTTCAGTTCAACGCTGAATCTTACAATCTAGGTATAGGGATATGACATTTCATTTGAAAGGAAATTAAATTTTCTTCCTGTTAATCCTAAAATATACAGGACATCCCATGGTGTTTATTAAACATATTGGTCTATTACTTATCTTCCCGTCAATGAATTTCCGGACAGGCAGAATTTTTGTCAAATTCCACACCCTGTATCATTTTTCGTGGTGCTCCGATTTTGTTTGAAATTTTCACCAGGTATAGTATTGGGTCTTGTTGTATCAACTTGAATTTCACTTTGCAAAAAATACCTGTAGTTTATACGTTATACAGGGAGAAACAGAACCTTGTTTTATACCCTCCATTTCTAAACACCCCTGTGGTGAATTTGAGCTAGAAAATTTAATATCATTAAGTTTTAATTCGAAGTGTGACCCTTCCTTAACAGATTGTTTTTTGATTTACGTCAGTATCTGTTCGAAAAAAAAGATACAACTTTTTAAAGAGTGTGTTGCCTTTTTAAATTTTTATAACAATTCAAAACATTATAATACCTTAACGACAAGCAAACATGAACAAACATCTGAAAATTAATAGAGTGTATTTCCACCTCGCTTTCTCATCACTTGCTACGAAACCAAAGCCTACTGGATAAGATAAGGTATTGTAATGTTTTAAATTTTTATAAAAATTGAAAAAAATGCAACACTTCATTGAAAATGTGATTTTTTTTTCAGAAGCAGAAACTGACGTTAATCAAGAAAAATTTCGTTAAGAAAGGGTCACACTTCAAATTAAAAGTTAATGATATAAAATTTTAATCATCAAGTTTACCACAGGGTGTTTAGAAATGGAGGGTATAAAACAAGGTTTTGTTTCTAACTGTATAACGGACGAACTACAGGTTAATATAACAAGACCCAATACTATACCTGGTGAAAATTTCAAAAAAATCGGACTACCACAAAAAAAGATACAGGGTGTTGAATTTGACAAAAATTTGCCCTTACAGCCTTAGGCAGTAGAACTACTGTCGCTTCTTTCAATTTCTTAAGGAATTATCTCTCTTCGAGTTGGTGGTTCAGCATATTCAAAATTTCATCTGGGATAAATTCACAGGTTTCCGCAATGGGACCATCTGGTCCTGATGCTTTGAAGTTTTTCATGCGTTTTATAGCTGCTTTGTGTACGGCCTCTGTGAAGGGTTCCTGGTCTGCTGATGTTCTTTCGGTGTGCAATGACCATTATCTGGTTCTTGGAAAAAGGTGCTCCCTGCTCAGTGCATCCCTGTATTTTCCTCCTGTTGTACTTTCTTCTCGCTCTCTTCTCCCCCCTGTTATTTGAATATTGGATAAGATTCAATTTGAAAAATGGCTACACTAACAATGTTTATGTGTTAATTGTATATCGCGTACAGGCTTTAGCCTCTGCGATTCATGTTTATGTAAAATAAACTTTTATTATTATTTTTTTCATATAATGTATCCGTTCCTACTTTCTTCGATGCTCTCAGTCCACCAATATGGCACTTCCCTCTGAGTGATTTTGTCCTTTCTTGTGGACGTTCTATAAGTCTCCAGTAATTCCTCGTACACCTTTCCTGGTACTTCAGTTTTCATTTCTTTCGGTTTATGTATGTAATCCGAGACTTTCAGAAAACACTTCTCACGGTCTCTGCGTCTGTAGATCTTTTCGCTGACTATGTCCAGATATATCTGTCCGTGATTTTCATATTTTATCTTGTATTTCTTTATACGTCTGAACATATCCACGGAGCCAACGTAACGTCGATATGCGTTTTGGAGTTACCACGTTCAAAGGTGTGCCATCATCTCGAGCAGTAATTAATAATAGTCAATAGTTGATAGTTTGAAAAGGGTTACAGTCCACTGTGACCTGATGGTCTCTTGTGCTTTACAGCTCGCCTTCCAGTCCCAGAGATCTCATGAAATCCAATATCTCGGAAGGCTTCACTGAGGCTAATTCTTCACTCCTACAGGTCTCTTGACCAAAGCATTGTTTCCTTTGGATACAATGCCAAAGCATTCTGTGACTAGGTGAATAGGAGTTTCTTCCTCCTCCCCACAGAATCTACACTTGACAGTGTCCGATATGCCCATTCTCAGCAAGTGCTTTCTGAGGCGACAATGTCATGTAAGAAAGCCAGTGAGGATCTTTTTGGATCTTGCAGTTTCAAAATTTCGAAGGAACTTTGTGGAGTGATCCAACCCTGGGAGATTCTGCGGAGTGTTTCTCTTTCAGTTTTCTCCTTCCCCAAAAATTCCTTTCCATATGTACATTCTCCTATACCGCAGAAAATTTCTGGGCCGGTGAGAGTTTCCGAGCACCCTCTCTGGCAAGTATATTGGCCTCTTCGTTTCCTGTGCTGCCGAAAGACCAGGAATTCAGATCGAAAAAACCGTATTTTTCTTGCCCACCTCAATGAGTTTGTTCCAGCATTCCCATGTCGACTTTGAGTCGATGACATAGGAGTTCCTATGTTACCTAACTATTGTTAGGTTATTTCTAACCCGAATTATGACAACTGTTCGAATGCTTGTAGTTTCCCGAGGAACCTGCGATCGCTTTCTTTGAAACCTGTCACAACAGCAGAGATCAAAGAACTTAGCAAGAAATTAAAAAGCAAATTCACATGTGGCGATGATGGAATACCTTCACACCTCACTAAATCCTGTATAGATGCAATTGCTGAAATACTATGCTACATTATCAACAATTCTATGATGTTTGGGGTTTTTCCAGATCAGCTCAAATTAGCAATGATAATACCGTCATATAAAAGGGGCGATCGCGAGTTGTTCGGGAGCTACAGGCCTATTAGTTTGTTGCCTTCTCTTTCGAAAATATTCGAGATGGCTATGAGTGACAGACTGTCAGAGTTTATGTCCTCTTGCAATAGTTTCAGTACTTGTCAACATGCCTATCTGAAGGGCCGATCTGTCGAAAGTGCAATTATGCAATTCACAGAAAATATCACTTAGTCATATGAAGGCGGTCGGGTGGCTTTGGGGGTGTTCATTGATCTCTCGAAGGCTTTCGACAGCATTTGTCGTAGAACTTTGTTGAGCAAGTTAGAGCAGTATGGTATAAGGGATAATGCATTGGGATGGTTCAAGTCATACTTGAGTAATAGGAGGCAAAGGACAGCTATTAAAGTGAAAGGTAAAACAACGAAATCTGACATCGAATTTAACCAAATAGGCGTCCCTCAGGGTAGCAATTTGGGACCTTTGCTTTTTGTAATTTTTGTTAATGATCTGGATCAAATCACCAACACATTACCAGGTGTTTGTATGACAAACTTTGCTGACGATACAAATTTGCTTGTGTCTGACTCGAGCTATCCCAATCTATGGCAGAAATTTATTGTTCTGCTGGATAGGATTCATTACTGGTTCAAATGTAACAGCTTGACTCTGAACGTGGAAAAGACAAAGATTATTCTATTCAAAACACCTCAAAAACGAATTGAAAGACCAGACACCATATCTGTTTTGAATAGTGAGTTGAAAACTGAAAACACTACAAAGTTTTTGGGAATGATCATTGATGAACATTTGACTTGGAATGAACAAATTGTTGGTCTCTGTTCTATTTCATACAGTATAAAAATAATAAGTAAATATCTCAATGAGAAGTCTTTAAAGATTTTTTACTTTGCTAACTTTGAAAGTATAATGAGATTTGATATAGTTTTCTATGGATCTAACTCTAATGTGGTCGATGTTTTCCGCGTTCAGAAAAAAGTCTTTGCTATCCAGTTCATAGGCTCACTATCACTGAAAAACATCCTACATATGCATGTTTGCTTCTTTTCAATAAGTTACCGGAGGAAATTAAAAGGAGCAATAATTTGAAAGTTTTCAAACAAAAAGTTAAGAAGCTGGTAACAGCTGAAAATTTGGAGGAACTCATAGAATTATGTCAATCACTGTTAAAGGCTTTTGCTGATTGGTGTATGTGTAATGCACTTGTTCTCAATCTAGATAAAACACAAGTCATCAAATTTGGATTGAAGAAGGACAACTCTTTAGTTTTGAAACTTGGTCATTATACCTTGATGTCTGAAAAGTCTACAAAGTTCTTAGGAGTTTATATTGATGAATGTTTGAGATGGTCCGATCAGGTGTCGTATGTCAGCAGGAAGCTCAGTTCTTCATTTTATGCAATTCGTCCAATAAGGGATAGTCTCCCACTCGCTGCTGTTTTCAATGTTCATTATAGATTGGTGTATAGTCACCTTGCGTATAATATTTTGATCTGGGGCTGCTCTGTGGATTTCATAAGAGTTTTTATAGCTCAGGAGCGCATCCTTCGTATGATTCTTGGTCTTAGTCCGCGAACATCCTGTAGACCATCATTTGTGAGACATAATATACTTACGGCTCCTTGTATATATATATATATATATATATATATATATATATATATATATATGAGAAAGATATGAATATTGAGGGATCGGTAAAATACATCTGTCTACGGTTCATTTCAGTTTCAGAGGGTTATGTCCAATAAATCTTATCCATGTATATAATATATATATATATATATATATATATATATAGAGAGAAACTTATTTGGGATAGCAGTCTAATTCAATAAGTGTACTCTTTTTTCCTTTACTTTCTCAAGCTTTCAGGATTTATTTATCCCTTCTTCAGGAGATGCTACAATAATTAATTATATAATTTGATTAGGTACAATAGAAAATGTAACTTACGAAATATGAGATTCTGAATATAGATGTTGAAAATGAATATAAATTTAGGAACAGATTGTGGAAATATGAATAATTTGAGGAACTTTCAGAATTTGATTGAATCGTGACATCCTTCATTAGATTATATACCATAGAATTTGTTGGAAAATTATTGAAATGCGATGTGATGATAAGAGGACTTCCGTTTCTCTCTATTCAATCCAGTCAACGACCCTATTTCATATATATATATATATATATATATATATATACAAATGTCTTGTGTTCATTAAGAAAAATGAAGAACGTACTCCTACACTATCCAGTTTTCATCAATATAGAACAAGAAATAATAAAACCTTTTCTGTACCTAAGCATAGAACTACTAAATTTGAAACATCACCTAGATATAAGAGCATTATTCTGTATAATCATCTACCTTCCTCAATAAAATCACTTAATATGAATAGCTTCTGCAAGAAGATAAAGTCTTTACTTTTGAGTAAATGCTATTATAGTATGAATGAATATCTCAATGATAATCATATTCAATAATTTCAATTTGTTTTGTTTTCTCCTCCTTGTAGATGTATGAATTATATTGACTTGTCCTATACACTGTATTGTGTCTAAATGGATGAATAAACACTATCTATCTAACTATCTATCTATCTATTTCAAATAATAGTTTTTATTTTCATCCAGTAGACAGAAGCGAGGTCATGAGTGCAATTACTCAATTGAAAAATAAAAAGTCAACTGGTGCAGATTTTGTCTCAGTCAGAATTCTGAAACTTTTAGCGGATCACATAATTGATCATCTTGCTCATCTCATTAATGAGTCTATTAGTGCAGGAGTTTTTTCCTGATTGTTTTAAACTCTCGAGAGTGATTCCTGTTCATAAAAAAAATGACACGAGTGATGTAGCTAATTATCGCCCAATTTCAATATTGAGCGTTTTTTCTAAGGTTATGGAACGAATCATTTTCAATCGTATGATGTAATATTTGGAAAAGTTTAATATCATAACTGAAAGCCAGCATGGATTTAGGATTGGACACTCAACAAGATCGGCTGTAATTGAATTTTTTCAATTTGTTCAGTGTTCTTTGGATGACGGATGTCTTGTTGCCGGGTTGTTTTTCGACATGTCGCGAGCTTTTGACAGTATTGCTCCGAACTTCCTCGAAAGCAAACTTTTTAATCTGGGATTTAGAGGGGTGTTTCTGAAGTGGATATGTAGTTTTGTATCCAACCGAAAAATTTCAGTTAAGGTTGGACACTCATGTTCTATCGAGCATGAGATGGATCTTGGAGTCCCACAAGGATCCGTTTTGGGACCACTACTCTTCATTTTGTTTATAAATGATTTGCCAAAGCATATTAAAACTAATAAAATTATTATGTCCGCGGATGACACTTCCTTTATCGTTACCGCTAACAGTTTAACTGAACTTACGGATCAATGTGAATTGCTCATTAATAAATTTAAGGCATGGTGCCGAGCTAATGCACTCATACTCAATGTAAATAAAACAGAGTGTATTAAATTTGAGTTGAGGGGGAGCAATATTTTAACTCTGAAAAATAATTATGATGTTCTAGTATCTACGCACACAACTAAGTTCTTGGGTGTCATAGTAGATAGTAATTTAAGGTGGTGTGAGCATATCGCGTATTTAAGCAAGAAACTCAGTTCTTCTTATTACGCTATCAGTAGGCTGAAATGTCTGCTTCCACTCAATGGATTGCTCAATGTTTACTATAGTTTAGTGTATAGTCACATTTCATATAACATTGAGGTCTGGGAAGCTCTATTGACTTTAATAGAGTTTTCGTATTACAGAAACGTATTTTGCGTTTGATTTTTGGGCTCAATTCTCAGGCTTCTTGTAGACCATATTTTGTTGAACACAGAATACTGACCGCCCCATGTATATATATCTATAGATGTCTTTTATATACAAAAGACAATGTAACAACTTATGTCAAACTTTCAAGTTTCCATAATTATTGTACAAGAAACAATGAAGTTCTTTCTGTTCCAAGGCACAATACTAGCAAATTCGAGACATCTACCTTATTTCAGTGCATCACCTTATTCAACAAACTTCCGGTTTCGTTCAAAAGTCTGAATAGACAGAATTTCCGCAGAGAGGTTAAGGCATTGATGTTGAGAAAATGTTATTATAGTGTTGGGGAGTACTTGTGTGATGCAATTTTAGATGTATAATTTCGTTTATATTTGAATTTTGTTATATTCACTTATGTTAATGATTCTGACTTGTCCTATACATTGTAAAATGTCTCTCAGGATGAATAAAATTTATTATTATTATTATTATTATCTATTTAATTAATTTGGAACCCTACTATATGTCTGATTATTAGAAATTTATGTTTTTATTGACGATGATTTCATTTTATTTAACTGTTATGTTACTTTCTTTGGAAAAAATATTATTATTATTATTCAATGCGTTTATAGCAGCTTGACTATCTGGGTGAATAGCTATGTCGCAATTCTTTTTAGATTAATATCTCGACATCTTTCGATTGCTGATATTTCTGTTTGCAGAACACTTACACAGCAGCCTAACGATAGTGCACACTTGGCTTTATCGCCGTGAACCCCAGCGACAACTCCCGTGTTGGTTTTAGAACCATCTCTATACCATTTAACAGTATTTTGTTTGAAATTTTGGTCGATGTATTTCCGCTCCCATTCCTCGTTTTCGCATAGCATCATACTGAAGTTTTTCTCAGTACTTACTTTCTTGACCATTACTTACCTACGAAGGTATGTATGTTATACATACATAAATTCCATGAAGCTCAACATGTTAATAACCCTTCTTCACATTTATTTCACCTATTTCGGGGTTTTCATTGAGAATTGCTATCGCAACATCCCCCTCTCCATTGATGACCCATTTTTTCCCGGTGGCTACTTTTACATTCGGCTCGGATATCATCATCAGATCGATCTTGTTTCTCATTGCATCCGCCAGAGCAGTATCGTGAGTTGCGCCGGCCCTTTCCAGATTCAATTGAGTGATTCGAAGGATCAGGACATCTTCACCTCCTTTCTTACCCTTATAACGTCAACGAACAGGCACATAATTGTATAGATAAAAATAATAAATTATAAAAGCAGGTGTCGAAAGCCTGTCAAAGCCGGTATAAAACAACTTCACAATTTCCGGGGGTAGATAAAATTATATAAAATCTGTGTGTTGATTGAAGACAATAATTCAAGTGTATATATTTCGATATTCAACATTGACTATCACTTACGTACAGGGTGTCCCGTAAAGACCACGTCAAACGAAAATGGAATGTAGTTCAGAATGTGCTCTATCCGATGTGAAAAAATTGTTCATATGAAAGTTCCACAGTTTTCGAGATATTTGATGTTTTATGAAAATGTTGAATTTTTACACTAACAATGCTTCCTCTCTTGCGGAAGCTACAATTGAATAATATTTGAATCAGTTTTTTCCGTAAATATTGTCGAATGATTACTTCAATTCATACAATGAAAAATAGCACAAAATATTAAACAGGGATTCTGAAAAACAAAAATTTTAAATTCATGTTTTGAAGGAAGTGTTTTTTGTACTGAATTCTATCTGACGGTGTGTAAAAAAAAGACAATAGACCTTTTCTGCATATTACGTTGAAAAGTTGCCTATTTTGTGAGGATTCTGAAAAGGTATAATACAGGTGATAACCTTCTTCAGAAAGAAAGATATTCAAATGTTTATCGAAAATGGAGCATTTCTGTGAAAAACTGATTTTTTCACCTTTTCCATAAATACTTTCATTTTGCACTTCCTGCTGAAAATAATCAATCAATAAAATGTTATTAAGATGCCAATTCACTGACTGAGTTTTTTATTTCTTTTTCTTTGCCTAAAGAACTTTCGAATATCGATATGATGTGGTGCGATTCAATGATTCACACTCAAGGTACATACAGCAAATCCCGATTTTTTTCAATAATATCCTTTGGACTGATGAGTCTTCCTGTACTTAAAGCGGGTATATCAATTGGCATAATCTTCATAGTTGGAACATCGAGAATCCGCACAATATAAGGCAAGATAGATCCCAATATCGATTTACGGTGAATTTATGGACTGGAATATACGATGGCAAAAGATTCAGTCCAACCAATTATTTGAATTTTCTAAGGAACAGTGTACCCTTACTCTTAGAAGATATAAAACTGGAAATGCGACGTATTCTGTGGTTTCAACACGACAGGTGCCCAGCACACTACAGTCGGAAGGGGCGGTGACATTTTGTGGCCTCCCCGTTCACCAGACTTAAATCCTTTGGATTTGTTTACTGGGGTTTTTTAAAAAACGAAAATTATTCGAATCCCATAAGAGATGAAGCACAACTAAGGGACCGCATTCGTATTTCAGCATCCAAAATAGCGGGGAGAAGTTTGAATGGTTTGAAAAGGTCATTTCTCAATAGATGCAGGGCATGTTTTCGCGAAGGGGGTGTCATTTTGAGCATTTGCTCTCAGGGCCGCCGCCAGACATTTTGCCGCCCCGGCAAAATAAAATTTTGCCGCCCCGAGAAAATTATATTTTGCCAACTTGCTGTGATGTATTGAGTTTGGGACTCATAACAAACTCTTTCACAATTTGATCAAGGGCCAAAAAAATTCAGAAACGAAAAAAATATAACTATAAATATGTATTATACAAAAAATATATTAAATAAAAAATAACAAAAAAAACATATATACCGGCCATCGCATGTATAAAAGTGAACTAGAACCATCAGACTAGAATGTTTGAACTCAAATAAATTTCTTCCTTCTCTCCTTCATCTCGCAAAAGTCATGAATTGTTTGAGATATATCAAGATTATTGACTATCTCATGTTCAATGGGTAAAATGGCTAGATCAGATAATCTATCTTGGGCCATTGTTGATCTTAGATAATTTTTCATTTTCAACTTTGAAAAGCTTCTCTCGCCAGAAGTATCCCAGAAGAATTTTCCATAAAATCATTATACAACAGTTTCTACGATACAAGATACCGATAAATATAAATGCGTATGTAAAAACTTTCAATCAGGCGGTAAGGTATCATAACATTAATAAAATAAATTAATCGATTCAAGTACAAATGCATTTGTATAAGATATGTTAAATGAAAATGCGGAATTCTAAAATGCATTCACATACAAAATATCGAGAAACAATGAAAACGCTCTCTGCTTTTAGTGTACGAAACTAAATGAACTTATGTTAAAGGAAAAAAATTTGGGCGCCTTGGATTTTGATTATTTCACTAATTCTTTTTTCCAAGGCAACACAGATCTCGTGTGTGAGGAAAATTCTAGACGATGATATCCGGATCAGAATAAGGTACATGTTATTCTCACTGTTTTCGTTCTGCGATTTGTCTTTATGACATTTATTACCTGTTGCCATGTTCTTAAACTCTAACATCTGATTAAGTAAATGAGAAGTGGTCAATATAAATCTCAAGTATTCACCTGTATCTAATAATAATTATTATAATAATATTGATATATTCTTTTACTATCACCATTATCCAATAAATTGAGAATACTTATCTCCCTCAAATTTCAGCGAGGCATATTTCCAACTCATTTAAAGGCGCCTTTTCGAATTATTGAAACGACGCTGTATGGCTTTATGAATAATATGCGTATCTGAGGCGATCCATGAAAGACTCAAAAGAAATCACCTTCATCACTGTAAATAAGCAGAGCTTATATACTTATTATCGTTTAAATGTGAAATCCGACGGTAAAAAATACCGAATTATAGAACTCACCTTCAATCTTGTGGAGTAATTCAGTTCGAAAATCACAACTCTGAAGATTGATAACAGATTTCTCTTATGTAGCACTATATAGTTTTGCAAAAATATTGAATCTTGTGACGACACACGACACTGAGGAGAGGACTAACGAGTTCAGTTCATACCCTTATTTCTCGAGTATTATAAAACCCCTCCCGGATATCAAAATTTAGATTTCCGATTGGCAAACTGAAAATAAGAATCATTACTGAATTATCCTAGAAACCCTTCCAAAAACTTAACAGTCCCAGATGTTCATCAAAGGGACCGACCGTCTTGATAATAAACTCGTAAACAAGCAAGTTTAACTAGGATGAGAGGCTGCTGAGGCGTTGGCGAATTTACAACCTGACAGGGATTTTTATTTATGATTAGAATGCTGCATCTTCCATCGTTTTCATTCTGCCAGTATTACTCTTGTATTGGTTTAATTGCATTTTTATCTGGTTATTTGTGTACACGTGTGATATACATATTTGGTTGACCAGGCTCAAAAAGCCGCCCCTGAGTTTGGTCGTGTTGTCGCTTTCACGTTCAATAACAGGCGGGTTTTCGATTTCGAAGGAAAAAAATCTAGTATGACGAAACTGATTTTGCCGCCCTTAGAATTTGCCGCCCCGGCAGACTGCCCGGTTTGCCGGCCCTGGCGGCGGCCCTGTTTGCTCTAATACGAATCCTGAATTTTTATTATTGATATTTTGAAAGTTTCTTCACAATAGATTTGTTAATGTTAAAGGTCCTGTGCGTTATTATATTATATCATTGCAATTAATGAATAATTTCACTCAATAAGTAATTTAAGGACTAACTGACATTTTTCAAGAGAATTATACAATATGTTACAGCAGAATCTGCAAAATGAAAGGATTTATGGAAAAGGTGAAGAAATCAGTTTTTCACAGAAATGCTCCATTTTCGGTAAACATTCAAATATCTTTTTTCGAGAAGGAGGTTATCACCTCTATTTTATCTTTTCGGAATTCTCACAAAATGTAGAATAGGTCTAGCGTCTTTTTTTGATACCACTTCAGATAGAATTCAGTACAAAAAAACTTCCTTCAGTTCTGAAGGAATTTTAATTTTTTTTTTCAGAATGCCTGTATAATATTTGTGCTATTTTTCATTGCATGAATTGAAATAATCATTCAACAATATTTACGGAAAAAAACTGATTCGAAAAGTATTTAATTGTAGCTTCCGCAAGAGAGAAAGCATTTCAAGTGAAAATATTCAACAATTTCATTAAACATCAAATATCTCGAAAACTGTGAGACTTTCATATGAACGATTTTTTCACATCAGGTAGAGCATATTCTGATCTACTTTTCGTTTTCGTTTGACGTAGTCTTTACGGGACACCCTGTATATAACCGACTGCGTTGGAATATTCTTGGGGGGTATCTCCACTCCCCGTTAAAGGTGCTGTGTCCACTACTTTCACATATCATGCAGAAAGGTTTCTCCTGACAGTCCTTCACTTGGTGAAACGATCTGTGAGCTATTTCTGCATCTTTTCATTCTGTCTTCTCCTTTACATTCGCTGGCGATATGGCCTCCTTCCCAACATTTATTACATCTCCGCACATTGTCCCTGTCCCTAACCGTAGCTGTCGAAAATCCTAGTTTCATACTTCTAATTTTAATTAATCGGTCTGTGGTCTCTGCTGGGGGCAACGATTATCGCAGTCTTCCTCCTTCCTTACATGGGTCTTAATGCTTTTATATCTTTCTCATGCTCACCTTTGCTTTTTCCCAAGGCGGTTTTAGTGGTACTCTTTAGTTAATCTTCTCCACCATCTACATCTACCCCATATAAGTTTGCAGCTTTTCTGGTAGCTTCCCAGTGAGTCTGCGAACATTGCCCATGTGCATGTTGTTTTTCATTTTTTCGTGAATTTCGGGGGCCATCTGGCTTTCATTTTTTACCTCCACTGGCAGGTGTCCATGTCTTGTTTCTCTTACTTCTTGCATTTCTTGTGTGGGTGCGACGTTTCCCTGGAGATTCTTTTCTATGCTCGTTTCCATTCCTCCGTAGGTCATGTATATTTTAGATGGAAAGAGCATCTTTTTTTTTCTAAGAAACCAAATTTTCAATGAACTTCTGCTTTTTTTTCTCCGTAAACGCCTGACCTACCATCGATAGACCGTGGATGAACCTGTATAAACCCCTCTTATTTCCGCCTATGATCCGCCTATGGCGTCACTAGACATGCACACTTAATATCTGAAAATGCGAATACCACAGCAAATATTTCTTTGTTGGAATCGTAATCCAAGAAAATTAAATAAAACAACATTCGTTATACACGACTGAAAAACTGGACATAATTTCAATTTTTATTAAAGAATAATTCAGATCTGAAATCCAATTGGTTCATACATAACGTGAGGAAAATGATACAGATTGAAAATAATACATTATAACAACGGACTATTCTAGATTTGAGTACAATTCATTCTCGACTTACATTCTCGAACCAGGGCCTCAATAGAAGAATATAGGAATATCGGTTTCAGGAAAAATAGAAATTGCAATGATCAGGTTCTCAGTTTGACCACATTCATCGAATCGGGTTTCGATAATAAATTAAAAACAGGTTCAGCTTTCATAGATTTATCGTCTGCCTACGACACGGTATGGAAAGATGGTTTGATCTATAAACTTTATACACATCTTAAATGTGGAAAGATGATTCGTTTATTAGAGAATATGTTGTCGGATAGAAGATTTCGTGTTTTTGTTGATGATAATAGTAGTAAATTCAAAATATTGAACAATGGCCTTCCACAAGGATCTGTTTTAGCACCCCTTCTATTCAATTTATATTTATGCTATATTCCTTGTACTTCATCTGAAAAATTCATTTACGCCGACGATATTGCACTCGCATTTCGTCATTCTGATTTTAGAAGTATTGAGGAAAATTTAACTTCTGATCTGAAAATTTTGAAAAATTATCTTTTCGAATGGCGTTTGTGTCCAAATCCGACTAAAACCGAGGTTTCGTTATTTCATTTGAATAACCATCAAAAATTCAGAAAATTAAATGTCCTTTTCGGGAACTTTCCTTTGAAACATAATTTTACCCCCAAATACTTAGGTGTTAAATTAGATTCCTCTCTGAATTACAAAGCACATTTGGATGACCTACCAATGAAACTAAAAACGAGAAATAACATTCTACAGAAACTTGCTGGTACGTCATGGGGTGCTGACCCGACTACACTTCGCACAGCAGCCCTTGCCCTGGTTTTTTCCACCGCTGAATATTGTTGCCCTGTTTGGCTCAATAGTGTTCATGTTCAGAAAATCGATGCACAGCTCAATTTTTCAATGAGAATAATTACTGGAACCATCCGATCTACACCTATCCAATGGCTACCAGTGCTATCGAATATAGTTCCTCCCCATATTCGAAGACAGTCTGCAACTTGGAATTCTTGGAATAAATTCAATTCATTTCCGGATTCTTTTCCGATACTTTCCTACGTTCCAGAAAATAGAATTCCAAGACTGAAATCTCGTAAACCTATTTGGTCAAATAACTTTCTGAATTCGAACTTCAACTACAACGAAATCTGGAAATCCGAATGGGATGTATGTTCTTTATCTAATAAAGATCTAATATCTGTTCCATCGAATAAAGTTCCTGGTTTTAACCTTCCCAGGAGAATATGGACCCTTCTTAATCGAATAAGAACAGGTCATGGTCGTACCAACAGCATGCTTTTCAAGTGGAATTCGGTTGATAGTCCTAATTGTGAATGTGGTGAATCAGAGGAAAAAGTTGAACACCTAATTAATAATTGTTCGATTTATAAATTCCAAGATGGCATTAGAGCCATACACAATATATCTAACTCATTTTTGCAATGGGTTGAAAATTTCAGATCAATTTGATGAAGTATAAATTGAATTCTCTTGCTGTTCTGGTTTTTTTTTTTTTATTTTCAGGTTGGAGTTTGTGTTTGGAAATCCTTCCTCCGAAGAGCCGTCCCGCTGATCGTGATGTCCTTCTATATAGAATATTCAGATACAACAATTTTATTTTATTTTTTTAACGGGGAGACAGGTTTTTTCGGCTGAGGTTTTTTCCCCTGGCTCTATAGTATCGTATGATACTGGTGATGAAAGTATCGTATGATACTATAGTATCATACGAAGAATGTTGTGGTACCCCGTTCCTTTTTTTACCTCAGCTTAGGTTCTTTTTGTTTCAACATTTATTGTATTATTTTAGCTCTCTTATTCAAAAGAATATATATATATATATATATATATATATATCAAATATGATAATATCACGACAATTTGAGAAACCCTACCGTTCGAATGAAACGCTTCAGGGCGGGTTTTACAAAGCTTCAACTGTACGATTAAAAAACCTTACGTGAATTCGAACCAATCGAATCACTTGTTTCGAAATTTCAACGAATCGCGGTGACTCCATTTAATTTAACGGTACAATAGAAGTTGTGAAATTGACATCGAGCGAAATCGGCAACAACCTTCACTGTTTGGATGACAAGATCTTGCCATGATCGCTATGTATTTTAGACCATATCATCACCTGGGATATGAATATTACAAAAATGTCATGTTCATATGAGTGGAGAGACCAAACAGCATATGATATAAGTTCACATAAGTTGTTTTGTGAGCATTCAATTTTATCCACAAAATGTGGGCAGTGAGTAACGGAAATTTCTGAATTATCTGTTTTATCATTTTTAACTTGCAATCCATTTATAACAATTTTCAAATTTCTAGCGACAAAATTAGTTGAAGTCTCATACAATCTTGAACATCCTCTCGTTTGAAGGGTTGGCAGAAAAAGTACTAAGTTGTTTCCTTGGGCCGAGTTCGTCCTCCTCAATTGTAAGCTGCTGCTTTCAATTTTCCTCTTCTGCATTCAACTCCTTTTTATATTATGGAAGTTTCGGGGACTATCTTACGACTTGATGTTGAGTTATCTAACAGGAAGACAACAGTGTGTGAGGGTTGGAGAGATTACTAGCAATTTCAGAACCATTACAAGCGGAGTCCCTCAGGGAACGGTACTTGGACCCGTGCTGTTTTTGGTATATGTGAATGAGATGTTCAATATCGAATCACAGGCAGATATAATTAGCTTTGCCGACGACACGGTTTTACTATTCACGGGAGAAACATCAGAGTCAGTTAGGAAGAAGGCAGAGCATGGGTTTGCTCAGGTGTCGAATTTATTTCGTGAGAGGAAACTTACAGTGAATATGGAGAAGACCAGGTTCATGTACTATACCAGTGATACCAGAAGAACTCCAACGTTTAATAGGCTTTCAGCAGGAAATGAACCCTACATAGAGAGAACTGACTCAATAAAATATCTGGAAGTCCATATAGATAGCCACTTGAGATGGCAGGAGCATGCCAATCTAGTTGTGAAAAAGCTCCGACCAATGCTGAGCAAATTTAAATACTGAAGAAATATATGTGATGAAAGAGATATCAAAACTGTCTATTATGCATTGGTTGAATCACATTTAAACTATGGCATACTAGGTTGGGGTGGAATGGCCAAATGCCACTACGAAAAAATAGAAAAAATGCAGAAATGGATTTTGAAGATAATTTATAAAAAACCAAAAACTTATCCAACAGAAGATCTATTCAAAACTGCAAAAGTTCTCACCACCAGACAACTCTACGCGAGGGCGCTCCTGATCTACCAACATAATGCCATCAAACCAGTGACTGTGAAAGATATGGTATTGAGGAATAATTATATAAATCTACCTAAATTAAATAAAACCGGTACACTTAGAACCTTCACATACCTCGCTCCACTCCTCTATAACAGGCTTCCAGAACACCTGAAAAACATACGGTCGCATTCCATCTTCAGCAAACAAATACGACACTGGATAGAACGCCAGAACTGGAACTTCTGGATTGCTTTCTGGAATAGAAGTAATTTTATTTAATAATGACTTTAGAACTTGTTGTGCGAATACTTACTTGGTCTCAACTCTGAGGTTGGATTAATGTCAGATGAATATACTCGCCACCATATGTATGTGTATATCAATGTGTGGAAAAATGTTTTTTTTTTTTTTTTACCACAGACAAGTGCTTGGCACTTTTGTGGTCTTAAATGTTTGTTAACGAAAATTCTTCAATCAATTTATATTTCGTATTTGTATTTAAACATGTTAATAAACATATTATTATTATTATTATTATTATTATTTGACGTTATGATCCTTCTTGGGTTAGCCTGGACTGTGTTTCTCCTGGTTTAGCTAATCTTTGGTGCTCCTTAATTCTTATTTTCAGGGGGGGTTAGTTTTTCCAATGTAGGTTCTGCTATAAACACTTTTTCATAGACCGAAACTTATTTCTTTGATTTTCGCTGTCAGATTTCACCTTCGTGAGTTTTCACCTAACAGTATCCTTAGTCTTGAATAATGTCCTTATGTTGTTTTGACTGAATGACCGACTCGTCAGTTTTGGTGTTGTGTCTTTGTTCACACTAGTTCCCACCAGGGAATCGCTCAACTACGTGTCTGAGTTATTCCCGAAATACATAACAAAGCTCTTCGGACTTTGCCTATTATTCAGCTATTTTCAGTGGAAAGGCGAATTCTACGAGCAAATAGACGGTTGCGCCATGGGAAACCCTCTTAGTTCTGCAATTGCAAATTTCTTCATTTGTGTTTTCCCAGCAGGCAGCAGGAATAAGAAAAGAATATATTATCATATTTTGAATGTATTGGCTCCATTCTAAAATCATTTGTTCACGATAAATTCGAGTGATCAATAGTTTTTCTTTAGTTCGATTTTCTACACTCGATCGCTATGCAACGCGAAACACGCAATTTGACCCAAGAGGAATTTGCCCAAGCGGTAGTTTTGCTAGAAGAAGGATGGACATACATAATAATTGCAGAAAGGTTTGGAGTTTCCCATACAAGTGTGTCCAGAATGTTGCAGCGATTCAGAGAGACAGGTATGAATGTCCGAAGACCAGGACAGGGTAGACCACGGGTAACAACTGCCATTCAAGAACGTTACTTGAGACAATAGTTTGCAACCGCTCGCCTCCTTCAAAATCAGCTTGAGCAGACTCATGGGGTGCCACTGACTTCTACGTGAAAATATTATTATTAGCATTTTCATATTTCTTCTTTCATACATGGCCCGAGAAATAATAACATTTTCAAAAGTGTACATTTTCGTTTTCGCCCTGTACTTATTCCAAAAACAAAAGTACTTGGAATATTTCTGTTTGTGGATTTGAAAGTTGTACGAAAAAGTGACACAGGGTCGCGAAAACTGCATGACTCACTTTTCAATAATAGCTGAGATATAATGCAAACTCAACCAATTTAGGACACAGTGTATTACGCTTGAAACGACTGTACTATATGATGAAAAAATTAATAATAACATATCAGATGATGATGAAGATTAATAATGAAACTTATTTTTTCATTCCCTCAGACGAACACATATATAAATTTCAGCCTTACAGAAAAAAGTTCATTTTTGTTCGTATTTTACACCCTTTTCGAGTCGCCTGGCGGGTACTCGTGTTCGTTGAAATTGCCAGTCAATTTTTTTTTTAACTTAACAATGAAGGAAAAAAATCGTATGAAAGTTTCAACCTTACAGCGACAAGGTTTTTTTTAATTTTTTCTACACTTTCAAAGATATAGGAGTTGATGATGTGCAGGGGTGAGGGGTACTAGGTTATGGCTTTCGTCCTCAGCATGCTAGGAACCATCGCTATGAAAATTTCTAGCCTTAAAGACCAGGGATGTTGCGGATATTCGCATCGGCATCTGCAAATGCGGAGCTTCCACATAGATTTCTACTTCCGCATCCGCATCCTAATCCGCAAAAACCAATGTGGATTTTCATGCGGATGCGAATGTAATATAATTTGTGAGTTGCGCAGTGTCGCCATCTCGAGGCCAACAAAATATGTTAGTGTTGCGTTTAGAAAATGCTAAAAATATACTTTTTCTATTTTGAAAGTGTTAGAAAGATGCTAGTTTTTCACTGTTACTTCTTTCTGCATCCAAAAGGGTGGAATTTCCGACGCACATCTCTATTCTGTTTATATTCATACTGGTTATTTTCTTTTCGAAACACTTTCCAAATACATATTTTATTATACCATCTTTTTTTTCCGCGAAGTCCGAAATTCCAATCGGTCTTCTTTCTAACCACCGCTTGTGGTCCCCAATCCCAGGATTTCTCATCGCCCGTGATATTGAAATGTTATATTTTTACGACACCCGTTGTTTCAGAAGCATTTGAAATGTTGAAGGAAAGTTCAGGGACCAAGCGTCTTTGAGCATGAATTATGATTCGCGAATCGGGGGAAACATTTTTATCTGAATTGCGTATTTTTTCGTTGTTGCGGTTTTTTTTTTATTTGACCGAGTATTATCTACTGCCTAATAAATTCAGAGATATCCCCAAGAAAAAGAGCTAGATATTCGTTCCGATCAGTGAGAATTGTCCACCTAGGTTGTTTACCTAAACATACCGGGTTGTTACAAGTTGCAAGCTCATAAAACGTTTAAAGGGGCTATAAAATACGGCTGCTAGTTTGAAGGTGCGTCAAGTTGGTGACTCACTAGTGGAATTTCGATATGAAAATATATTGGGAATTTTGTGCTCATTTTGTGCCAATTTGTGCCGTATGTTACGAATTTTGTGCCCATTCAGTTTTCGAGATATTTCGAAATTTCAATATGAGTCACCAACTTGACGCTGTGACTCATATGTGGAATTTTGATATGGAAATATTTTAGGAATTTTGTGCTCATTTTGTGCCAATTTGTGCCGTATCTTACGAATTTTGTGCCCATTCAGTTTTCGAGATATTTCGAGTTTTCACTATGAGTCACCAACTTTTATATGGAATTTTGGAAATTTTCTTTTTTTCGATGAATTGTGTCTATTTTGTGCCAATTTGTGCCGTATATTATGAATTTTGTGCCCATTCAGTTTTCGAGATATTTCGAGTTTTCTTTGAGTCAAGAGTCAAGTTGGTGACTCACATATGGAATTTTCGAAATTTTCTTTTTTCGATAAATTGTGTCTATTTTGTGCCAATTTGTGCCGTAAGTTTCGAATTTTGTGCCCATTCAGTTTTCGAGATATTTCGAGTTTTTGTTGTGACGTCACCACCTTGACGCTGTGACACATATATGGAATTTTGGAAATTTTCTTTCTTCGATGAATTGTGCTCATTTTGTGCCAGTTTGTGTCGTTAGTTACGAATTTTGTACCCATTCAGTTTTCGAAATATTTCGAGTTTTCACTGAGTCAAGCGTCAAGTTGGTGACTCACATATGGAATTTTGGAAATTTTCTTTTTTTGATAAATTGTGTCTATTTTGTGCCGATTTGTTCCGTTACGAATTTTGTGCCCATTCAGTTTTCGAGATATTTCGAGTTTTCATTGTGACGTCACCACCTTGACGCTGTGACTCACATATGGAATTTTGGAATTTTCTTTTTTCGATAAATTGTGTCTATTTTGTGCCATTTTGTGCAGTAAGTCACGAATTTCATGCCCATTCAGTTTTCGAGATATTTCGAATTATCACTGTGTGTCACTGATTTGGAAATTTGATAATTTTTTTATGTTACGAATTGTGTGCTCCTTCAGTTTTCGGAATATTCCTAGTTTTTTCTGTGAAAGATAGATGAATACTCGTTTAGGAAATCATTTACGAACGTTATTTGTATTTCTCAATGATTAATATAAAAAATATTAGTCTGATATCATAATATTCGGTTGAGGTAGAGAAAACCAAGTTTCGAATATTCGACGTTTCAAATCTTCTTCATATTCAATATGAAATAGGATCTCCTCCGACACGTCTTCAACGACGCACGTGTAACTTACGGCACAAATTGGTACAAAATAGACACAATTTATAAAAAAAAGAAAATTTCCAAAATTCCATATGTGAGTCACCAACTTGACGCTTGACTCGTAGTGAAAACTCGAAATATCTCGAAAACTGAATGAGCACAAAATTCGTAACCTACGGCACAGATTGGCACAAAATAGACACAATTTGTCAAAAAAGAAATTTCCAAAATTCCATATATGAGTCACAGCGTCAAGTTGGTGACTCATAGTGAAAACTCGAAATATCTTGAAAACTGAATGGGCACAAAATTCGTCAGATACGGCACAAATTGACACAAAATGAGCACAAAATTCCTAAAATATTTCCATATCAAAATTCCACATATGAGTCACAGCGTCAAGTTGGTGACTTATATTGAAATTTCGAAATATCTCGAAAACTGTAAGGGCACAAAATTCGTAACATACGGCACAAATTGGCACAAAATGAGCACAAAATTCCCAAAATATTTTCATATCGAAATTCCACTAGTGAGTCACCAACTTGACGCACCTCTAGTTTGACGATTTTTGGGCATCTGTTGATGATGAAGGTTAAGAAAATTTAATTTTAACTTTCGGAGTATGGCATAATGGAAAACGTGGGAGTTGCAATAAGAAAAAAATGGGCGTGTGCTCTTCGTACGAGGATTTGACCAATAGGAACCATAAAATTGGTGAAAAAGTTCCGAAGCGTTTTGTTGAGGTGCAATACTTATTTATTGTGAATGAACCATAACGTGCTTTTTGGCCTTGTGGATTAATTATCGAATGGAATTTTTTGTGAGATTATGAATAATATTGTGACTATTGTGATACAGTTAATCATAGTGAGGAGTGTACGTGTACTCGAATTATTGTTTATTGGGAAATATTGAGGTAAATGCCATTATATTTCACCAGTAGTACGTTTCATTGTTTATGATATTATCACCGATAGCACGAAGATTTTTGTCCACTCCACCAGGCAGTGTTCCTAGCGAACACTTATTCAGTGCGGGTTTAATTTACGAACCTCTGCGTAATCGCTTTAAGCAGAAAAGGCGGCAAAATTACTTTTTATAAAGTATAATACTCCAATTTTCAACTTCCCGTACTAATATGAAAATAAGTTAAAGAAGTTGAAGAAACATGTAGATAAATACTTACACTTGATATACTTAATACTTATTTACTTTGATAAAAATGTAACTGCTTCATCGTTTTTGAAACATAGATGAATTCAAAATAGTAATCATCGAAAAGAATACCATTTTCAATTTCCAGGCTCAGAGAATTGGGCGTTTTCCATCACTTTGAGAAACTAGCAAACGGGCCCTGAATAGAGCCACCGCTAAAATCTCATTCAGTGAAAGAGGAAGTACAGATTTCTTTTTTTTTCATTTGATTTTGGAGATTTAAAACTTCATTTTGACGCAATTGGATGTCACCACCAGTACTTTGTAATATTTTACTCATTACTTCAAAACCAATTGCTCCAAATTTCGAAGTTTTTTATGAAGATTTTGTCCTGAGATGTGCGGGATACTGATGAGGCCCAACAAGGCCGAAACCGGTATATCTCTCATCTCAGTGACAAAATTTAATATCATTTCTCCAATCTCATGATAAAAGATCTCTGAGCCTTCTTCTTCTTCTTCAGGTGCCATCTCCTTCCTATCATCTTCGACATCGCAGACCTAAACAACTGCACTTGTACCATTGTCTCAAGTTATTCAACCAGGAGATTCTTCTTCTTCCTATGCTCCTTCTTCCGTGTATCTTTCCCTGAATTATGATCTGCAACAAGGAATATTTCTCCCCCTCTCAGCACATGACCCAGATACCGCAACTTTCTGACTTTTACAGTGTTTATTATTTCCTTCTCCTTACTCATTCTTTTCAGCACTTCTGTGTTTGGCACTCTGTCGATCCATTTTATCTGGGAATTGAAAATGGTATTCTTTTCGATGATTACTATTTTGAATTCATCTATGTTTCAAAAATGTTCTCGATGTGGCCTTCGTAAAGGCAAAGAATTTTCTTTTTCCTTCATCGTTGTTTCAATTCTTTACTCATACACTATCTTTATATAAGATTTCAAACATTCGCATTCGCATCCGCGGATGTGAGTTCTCGAAAATCCGCATCCGCGGATGTGAAAAAATCGGCCTCCGCAACATCCCTGTTACAGACAAACCGTTACTCAAAAGGTTCACTAGCTCTTGGACTACAGTTGGGGACAACATCGGCGGAATGCCGGAGATCGTGACGTCACCTCATCTGGCGGAAGACCGGTGCTCCATGTCGTCTCCGCGCGAACGACGGGCGTCGGGACGATCGATGCGTCGCCGTTCCGACGGTGCCCCTCCCAACGGGAGAGCAGCGGTGCCGAGCGCGGACCCCCGTTTGACTTACAGCATCCGAATGGAGCGGGACGAGCACATGTTTCACCTGATACTCCTATCGACCGCGGTGGAATGCCCGAAAAGATAGCCGTTAAGCCGTTCCCCGAAACTGAGAGGGGTGGGCGAATTTTCGATATGCCGCTGGTCTGATATGAATCCGGGAATCGAGAAATGATCGTGTTTTTCCATTCCTGGAAAGAAGGGATTCACGAGAACCAGAGAGTTGTTCGACGGCCTATTAGGCGTTTCTGAGAACAAGACTTATTTGAAACTGAAAATTGGGATTATGATATTGTTTGAAGTTATCTACCGAGCTAAAATATTCTTGGAGCCTGACCACCTCCAGTTATACAGGGAGCGAAAATAAAATTTTCAAAAATTTTTTTGTTTTAGAATTTGACAGAGTATGCAATTCTGAATATATTCGTACTCGAATCGTTGCATTCTTCGAAATACTTTCTAAAATATCGAGAAAAACCTGAAGAAAAAGAGAGAAAAGAGTATTCGGTATTATGTTTGTTATTCCTAATCTAGATACCTTAAGCGCAAACCATTTTCACATTTCTGAAGTCGAAGAATGTGAAAATATCGTGCACTTTCAGAATTTTGAAAAACTCGTCACAGAGTGTTCCAAATGTTGGGTCGAAAATTGGGATCAAGATTGGCCCATAACTTTCGTTTTTTAAATTAGAACCCTATTTTTTTATTATTGCGTTGGATTGTATGAAGAAAAATGATAATAATGTTCAAACATGTTAATGCTCCTAAAATTGATAATTCTTGAGTTATTTAGAATTTCCTGGATTTATATCGTACGTAGCGTCAAATTCATTTAATCTGTTTCATATCCACTATGACCTTGGTCATAGAAGATAAATCATTCTAATTACTCACTAGTGACACACACTTGAATACATTCGTACTCAAATCGTTGCATTCAACAAAATACTTTCCGAAATATCAAAAAAAACTAGATAAAAAAGGTAGATAAGAGAACTTGGTATAATATTTGCTTTTTCTAATCTAGATATCTTTAGCACAAACCGTTTTCACGTTTTTGTAGTCGAAGACAGTGGAGATATTTTACATATTTAGAATTTTGGAAAACTCGTCACATGGTGTTCCAAATGTTCGGTCAGAAATTGGGATAAAAATTGGCCCATAACTTTCGTTTTTCAATTTAGAACCAAATTTTTTTTATGATTGCGTTGGATTCGCGAAGAAAAATGATGATAATGTTCTTTCATGTTCATACGCCTAAAATTAAAAATTCTTGAGTTATTTAGTATTTTCTGATTCCATGTCGTACGTTGCGTCAAATACATAAAATCTGTTTCATAACAACAATGATAAATGAATGAAAAAAAAAAGATGTGTCACTAGTTAGTGAGTTATTGGAATAATTTACCTTCTATGACCAAGGTCATAGTTGATATGAAACAGATTCAATGAATTTGGCGCTTCGTACGACATAAAATCAGAAAATTCTAAATAACTCAAAAATTATCAATTTTAGGAGCATTAACATGTTAGAACATTATCATCATTTTTCTTCGTACAATCCAACGCAATCATAAAAAATAGAGTTCTTATCTGAAAAACGAAAGTTAAGGGCCAATCTTGATCCCAATTTTCGACCCAACATTTGGAACACCTCCTAGATTAGGAATAACAAAAATAATACCGAATACTCTTCTCTCTTTTTCTTCAGGTTTTCTTTATATTTTAGAAAGTATTTCGACGAATGCAATGATTTGAGTACGAATGTATTCAGAATTGAATACTCTGTCAAATTCGAAAACAAAAAAAGAAAAAAAAATTTTGAAAATTTTTTTTCGCTCCCTGTATAACTGAAAGTAGTCAGGCTCCAAGAATATTTCAGCTCGGTAGATAATGTCAAACAATATCATAATCTCAATTTTCAGATCTCAAATGAGTCTAGTTCTCCAGAAACGCCTAATAGGCCCCCGAACTTGGTACACCCTGTATATTCATTAATTCAAACTACACAATCCCGAAATTCAGAGATTAAGGAAATCAGTATCAGAACTTTACATGGGAAAATTCGAAAAATAAAAACTTCACACATACCCAATGATAAGAACCTAATTTGACGTTTTTTGGAACTTTAATTCAGTGTATGAATTGCATACTATTTGAATAAGAATACTCATCTTCCCGACATAATATTGATGGAACCATAATTTTGTTCATTTAGATAAATATTTCGAGTTTGGGAAGTAGATTTATGCCCACTTGCATCGTCAAATATAGGTCTGACTTACGTCCAACTCAAATTTCAAGTTAGGTTTAAGATGCCGATTCTCTTGCACCGCAGTTTTAGTGCCACATTAGTTATGACTATTTTGAGCCGCGAATATTCATGGCTTAAACAAGACTTTAGCCCGTCTCAAATATTCAAACGTCAAAAACGAACTTCAGTTTTGACGTGTTGTTTTTGATTGCGTGAATTTAATAATTATTATGGATAGATTTTTATAAATGAAATTTATGATCTACATGGGGATGATCTCGAAATATTAGATATCATTGACTATGGCTTTCCTAGAAGTCTAGTATTCAATAGGGCCGATCACTACCAGGAGATGGTCGAATTCGCATTTTTTCGGCGATTTCGTTTGACCAAGAAAAACTACTCTGCAACTGCTAAGATTAATTGAGGATGATTCAAAATTGTCAAGTGATATGTAAGTACATATCTCATTATATTTTATATATGATGATGCCAAACCTAGAAGAAGGGAGTTGAAGCCTTGATGATTGTAAGAATCAGAGTGTATCACCGATGATTCAACTCCTTACGTGCCTGCGATTCTACGCATCACCAGGACATTTATTGGATATAGCCGATTTTATGAAAATCCACGAATCTACAGTATCAAGAATAGCTGTTCGAGTTTCAGTATTCATAAAAATGCCTCAGACAGAAGCAGAATTAAGTTCCACCCAAACCCAATTTTACCAAATCGCTGCATTTCCTCGTGTTATCGGAGCAATTGATTGTACCTAGTATTTATTAATTCTGAAGGTACTATTTACTCTTGTAAATGTGGAGAGTACTACTTCGATGATATTCCACAGGTGGAGAATTATATCATTCAAGTAAGAAATAAAAAATTTTTGAAATCAAATCAAATTCATTTGCTTCAAAATAGGTTGTACTATACCTGTTAGCCAGCGGACCAAAGTATATGTCGTTCTGTGAATCAGAATACTGAAAAGGAAAATGCATGGACAAAATATCTTGTTTGTCTATGAATTCGCGTGTTCTTACTTCGCTGTGCTTGATGACACGAAATCATATGGTCATATCGCAATTCTATGTCAAAACAAACAAATTCACTGATTTATACAGTGTTGCCAGATTTGGCATTGCTCAGCGCGTGCTTGAAAAAGTCGTTTCTATTAGATATACGGTGCAAGTTCTGATCCGTTAAGGGGGGGGGGAAAGCATGACTCAAAATTTAAGGGCGTCTTAGCTAAGAAAGAAAACGGTGCAAGTGGGCATTATACCTACATATTAGGACCAAATTTTCAGGCAAACCTATACAGGGTCTTTCACGAGGAACCTCACCCATATTTATACGGGAAACTACTGAACTTATTTTCATGAAATTCAGCACTTATGAATATTTCACGATGCTGATGAAATCTGAAATATTTTCAAGGCATGAGCACGTCCGGTTTTTCTGGAAATGATGTCGACTTCCGTTTTTCAAATTAGAACACCATTTTTTTATCGCAGAAATAGATTCCTTAGAAAATTTCAAGTTATTTCGATGTAACATTTTTCAGTTTTGGTTGGAAAATTCTCTCTGAGCGGGAAAATTCGAAAAAAAAAATCGATAATAGAGCTCCGCTGAAACAAGAATAACTTCGAGGTTTCTGGATGGAAAATTTTCATTTTTCGGACTTTTCAAGATGTAAGATTGATATATCCACTTTAAAAATCGAAATCGCGATTCATGATACAGGGGGTGAAACAATCGCTTTCAAAGTGAGGGATGACAAAATCGTGAAAAATAAATTTTTTCAAATTAGAACCCCATTTTTTATGGCCGATATTGAATCTACGTTAAAAAATAATGTGAGTGTATGCATCACACCCTTGCCCTAAAATGGATATTTTCTGAGTTATTCACAAAAAATTGTTTTTCGTATTGAATTTTCAGCTATTTCTTTTCCCTTCACGCCAAAAAGATGAAATTTTCAGGAACTGTTATTTGAACCATGCTGTACATTTTTCATCCCTTCTTGAAACCGACTTCAAGTTACTATTAGGGGAACCATGGCAAACTGTCGCAGTTATAACTAGAGAAGATGCTCAAAGTTTTGTCCGTTGATTTCTAGACATTTATTTATAAGTCTCAGGAATGCTTCGTGCGTTGCTCTTCTTATTTCATCGGGAGGAAGAGATCTGCAAAAGTGTTTAAAAACCAAATTGAGTTTCAAAACTATGAATCTAAAAATCTAAACAAACCTGAACGCATTTCTGACTCGTTCTATGCAGTCCTCTTTATGAGTCAGGGGAGTTGAGTAGACAATATTTTTTATCCTACCCGAAACATAAAAGTGTAAAGGAGTTAAATCGGGGGAGAACGTGGTGGCCAAAGATGTGGACCATTGTTCGCCAACCATCGATCTTCAAATAGCCTGTAGAGGATATTTGACACATTGAGTAAATCGTGTGGAGGCGCGCCATCTTGTTGATACCATAAGTCATTATGGTTCTGTTCTAGCGGCTCAATTATTTGAGTCAATATGTCAGAATATCTATCTCCTAAGGGTGAACATTCTTTAAATAATGCAGAAATGTGTAGTGTTCTATCTTACCAGTCAAAGTCCCATCATAAATGTGAACATCGTGAATTGCATTATTTTTGATGGCGCAAAAAACATTGAAACTCCAGGCCTCTTGAAAGTTCCATTGCCTGAAGTGGTGGTTGTTCTCTTCATTCCAATAATGACTGTTACGCCTATTGAAAGAACCATTCTTTGTGAATTAAGATTCATCTGTCCAAATTATACAGTCCAAAAAGTTTTCATTCTCTTGAAATCGAATCATCATAGCTTTTCAAAACTCTGTTCTCCTGACGAAATCAGTTTCCTTCAAATGCTGTACCCTACTGAATTTATATGGGTGCATTTTATTTTTTTTTAATATTCTCCAAACACTCGATTGAGATAATCCCAGATCAATCTCGGCATCTTTGACAGAATTTTGAGGATTCACACGAAAATATGCAAGAACTGTAATTTCGTTGTTCTCATCTTCTACTACACTTTTTTCTCTGTGTATAGTTTTCTTAACGAAAGATCCGACATTTCTCAAGTTTGTCATGGTTCTGTTAATGGTATCTCTCGTTGGTCTGGGTCGGTCAGGAAACCTCTCAATGAACAGTCGAATCGTTCTACCTATAACTTTATTACATTCTCCATGAAGTAGAATGAGATTTAAATAATCTTCGTTGGTAAAATTAGTCATAGTGATCGATTTTATAACTCAATACGAATTATCACCAAATTAATAGTAAACACAAAATGCTACTGAATAAAGAGAAATTTGGCAGATGTGATTAATGATATCTATCATTAAAAAAAAAGAATATAAAACATGGTAAGTTTTTGCATATGGTTCATAAAAGAATTATTTATTCATCACTGGAGAGAAAACCGATGGCCGTTTAGTTGAAATAAAGAGGTTTCCGATACAAATTCAAATCAAAATTCGCCATCTATTTAGGAACAACCTGTAACTTTTTTCTCTTGCATATTAGGATAGTAAAATCTAAAACATGGTATAAGTAACAGTTCCTAAAAATTTCATCTTTTTGGCTTGAAGGGAAAAGAAATAGCTGAAAATTCAATACGAAAAACAGTTTTTTGTGAATAACTCAGAAAATATCCACTTTAGGGCAAGAGTGTGATGCATACACTCACATTATTGTTTAACATAGATTCAATATCTGCCATAAAAAATGGGGTTCTAATTTGAAAAAATTGATTTTTCACGATTTTGTCATCTCTAACTTTGAAAGCGATTTTTTCACCCCCTGTATCATGAATCGCGATTTCGATTTTTAAAGTGGATACGTCAATTTTACATCTTGAAAAATCCCCAAAAAGAAAATTTTCCATCCAAAAACCTCGAAGTTATTCTTGTTTCAGCGGAGCTCTTTTTTCTATTTTTTTTTCGAATTTTCCCGCTCAGAGAGAATTTTTCAACCAAAACTGAAAAATATTACATCAAAATAACTTGAAATTTCCGGAAATTTCCGAAAAACTGGAGGTGCTCATGCCTTGAAAATATTTTAGATTTCATCAGCATCGTGAAATACTTATAAGTGCTGAATTTCATGAAAATACGTTCAGTAGTTTCCGGTATAAATATGGATGAGGTTCCTCGTGAAAGACCCTGTATAGAAGTGTTCACAATAACACAGTTCTTATGCTGAAGTAATTATTTCGGCATACCTGTTTGAACCTGACAACCCAGTACTTCGTCTAGTTAAACAATGGGCAACCCTATTTCTGCATATTCTACACGTTTCATACCATGAGTCCAGAATGAAATTTTCTTATTATCATGATGTTGAAAAATGTCATGAAAAATCATTTTTCAAGAATGATAAAAAATATTCTGTTCAGGATTTTCAAGGCAAATTACACTGCGCAAGAAAATTAACGCACATCATGGAAATCTCAAATTTATTCTACAACTGAAGGTGTTCTCACTGATAATTATTTTCATTAGCTTATGCATGTATATGTTATCCACTTTCAACGTTTCTCTTCAATACAGATGATTTTTCCTAGCAGGAATAAAAAAGATCATATTATAAGATTTTGAATGTATTGGCTCCATTCTGAAATCAATTGTTCTCGATTAATTCTAGGGATCAATAGTTTTTTCTTTCGTTTGATTTTCTACACCCGATCGCTATGCAACACGAAACGCGCAATTTGACCCAAGAAGAATGTGAACAAGCGGTAGCTATGCGAGAAGAAGGGTGGAAATACACAAGACTTGCAGAAAAGGTTTGGAGTTTCTCATACAAGTGTGTCCAGAATTTTGCAGCGATTCAGGGAGACAGGTATGAATGTCCGAAGACCAGGTAGGCCACGGGTAACAACTGCCATTAAAAAACGTTATAGATTCTTCGTTGAGACAACGGTTTGCAACCCCTCGCCTCCTTCAAAATCAGCTTGAGCAAACTCATGAGGTGCAAATTAGCACTCAAACAATAAGAAATCGCTTCAGAGAATATGATTCAAGGCCTCGTGTCGCGGCAAGAGGCCCAGGACTTACCCCAGCCCATCGAAGGGCGCGTTTGGATTTTACGAGAGAACATATCCATTAGGAAGAGGCCGATTGGGAAAGAGTTCTCTTCACGAATAAGTCTAGATTCTGCCGTTACCATTGTGATCGACGTTCCCTTGTAAACAGAGGTCCACATGAAAGATATGCTCAGTGCAACTTCTTGAATACTACTGGTTTTGGGGAGGATCGATTATGGTATGGGGTGGAATATCTTCGAATGCTTGCACATACCTAGTGGTCGTTGATAATGAAGCTATGAAAGCTAATAAGTATATGGGGAAAGAACGTTCATGAAGAGCATATAAAAGTCCAGATCTCAATCCGATTGAGCAGGTTTGGGACAACCTCAATAGAAGGCTGGGAAGTTCATAAAATCATCCAGCTTCTCTTAATTACTTAGGAATCCAACTCAAAGAAATCTTGCAAGGATTAGATCAGAACATTTAAAAATCACCCATTTTGAGTATGAACCGTCGTTGCCGAACTATAATTAACGCAGGGGGTGGAAATACCAAGTATTAAATCACTTATCAGCCTTTCGGTATTTTGACAGTTGTTCATTTTTGTTCTTTCACATAAGATTCGGAGAAATCCTGAATTTTTCTTTTATGTTTGTTCCTTGTTCCGTTCAAAACCTTCCCGAGAAAACATAAATGATTAGTTATAAAGTCAATGTAGAGTTGAGTTGCATTAATATTGAGATTTTCAGAATGTGCGTTAATTTTTTTTCGCAGTGTATTTTCAATATTAACAAGGATGGTTGTGCACACCAGAGAATAAAAAATAATTCAATCGATAGGTACTTCAGTGTTAGATTTTTTATTGTGTCAAAAACCAAGCGCTTTCGGTCCAATGAAGACCATCATCAGGATATCTTACATGTTGAAATTCTTACTTAAGTTGGAATATTAGCTATTGATATTACATAATGTGTTATATTACAAATCACGTGCAGGCTCACACCTCCGTGATTATCTTTTATCACAGAATGAACTTCATTATTATTTTCAACGATCTATCGGACCACCTGATAGTGGATGATATCATTTTAGCTGTAAATGTGAATATAGACGAGCTGAGGATGATGAATAAGAAAATACAAATCGCCCATGAACTACTTCATCGTCTAATGTCACTTTTATTTCTTTTCGAGCATTTCGGCAGCTCTGCTTTCAATCCGTACAAACAACGTTCAGGTAATTGGTTGAGTCGAGTCCGAATGATAGTGAAGTCTCGAAGAAATCAGGGAAGAAATGATAGAGAAATAGCTGAAGAGGAGGTGAAAAGATATTTGTTTTTTGACCACCTGGTTGAGTTCATACGTATTCGCTACACTCATCGATTTGCCACCTCTGAACAAATTTTCCGAACCTGTATAACCTTTGAGTTCAGCGTATTATTATCATATCAGAATCATATATGACTATCACACAAATTCCCCAACTCCCCAACAAAATGAGTCCCTATACAGGGTGTCCGGGGAATAACTGTACATACTCTCACCAGAGATAGAGTTGGACTAGGTGATTACTGATTGACTATGAAAAATTAATTCCTGGATTCCCTAGAAAGCAATAGGGTGATTTTCCAACTTCATGGAAATACTTAGACCACCATAAAATCCAAACTTATTGACGCATAATATTGAAACTTGGAAAGTTATTGGCAATGCTTGGGTTGAGTCAGAAAGATATCAATTATATAATTCCAGGGCCGGACTCATCAATCTTCATCTAAAGTGTTGAGGGTAAAACAAACACTTTGTATTTCGAATTACAAATAATTCATTCGCTTTTTAGAAAGAAGCTAATTTATGCTTCAATTTGTGATATCGTTCAAAGATGTCACATCCACAATTATTTTTCCATGAATTTTTGAATTTGGATGAAGTTCGAAAAATTGAATTTTTCACCATGACGAGAACTGAAAATCTCATGTTTGACTATAAGATGCGAAAGTATTAGTAGAAAATTTTCAAAAAAGTTCAGAGCTTCAATAAGCATATTCCATAACGAAACAATAACAAATTAAAGAAACTAAAATACAGTAAAGGGTACCTTATGAAAATGCAAATATTGTATGTACTTGTACTGAGGTGATAATAAAGTTTGAAAGTTTAGTTTGAATGAATTGCTGAGTCAACGTTATTTCAGAAGTGGTTCGAAATGAAAACCATTAGCTTCTATACATTTCTCTTGTCGATTAACTAATTGAGTTAGAGGTTTTTACATTGGAAGAAGTGTCACTTTGGTTTATATTTTTGTTGTCGAACACCGGATATACATACGAATAATTTTGAAATATGCTTATGTATACCCTATACACTTAACCAATTTTTTTTTTGATATACCTTCATTTACTCCATCGCAATGAGATCCGAGTCTGAAGTGGCCACCCAGTTTATCAACAAATTATTATAGTCCTCCTCACCTTCGATTACTTTTAAAAAAAAATTGATTATTTATTTTCGACCTCCACAAGATGACTGAGTCCTGTTCAGGTAATTAAATTCAATTTTCGAACTTTATCCAAACCAAAAATTCTTAAAGAAATAATTGTTGATGTGACAACTTTTACCGATATCACAAATTGAAGCATAATTCAGCTTCCTTCTAGGAAGCGAATCAATTATTTGTAATTCGAGATACATATTGTTTGTTTTACCCTCAGCCCTTCAAATAAAGATTAATGAGTCCGACCCAGGAAAAATGAAATAATTTATATTTTTCCGAATCAACCTTAGCATGTGCAAATAACCTACCAAGTTTCAATAATATCCGTCAATAAGTTTGGATTTTATGATGGTCTAAGTATTTCCATGAAGTAGGAAAATCACCCTGTAGCTAGGGAAATCCAGGAATTATTTTTTTTAGTCAATCTGTAATCACCTAGTCCAACTCTATCTCTGGTAAGAGTATGTACAGTCATTCCCTGGATACCCTGTATAATCACTTACAGGTCAAATTTGATTGTGGAAAAGCTAGGGATTACATGAAAAAAGGGAAATTACCTTATAAAAATGGAAGGTATACAGTGTGCAGTGGCGTAACTAGGCGTGGGCAACCGCCTACGGCCTCGCTGCCCAATGGTCTCCTTCTCCTCCGGGATAAATTATTTTGACCTGTTTTGGATAATTTACAGATGAATCTTTATGAAAACTTTTTTCTTCATTGACGTCGATTTCGATCCCAGTTCCGTAAAACGTAGATCTGATTTTACTCATCAACTTTCTACAGTGCAATATATTATTTGCAGAAAATCACACAAACCTAAATCATGCAAGGAATACCTACATACATCAGTTCACCCTGGTCACCACTTGGTGGCGACAAGACGCTATCTCGCGATCTCTATCTCTGGTAAGAGTATGTACAGTTATTCCCCGGACACCTTATAGGTATAAAAAATAAACAAATACTTCTAAAGTTATCACAATACAGACAAATTGAATATTTTTCTGAAAAGAAATGTTTCATTTAGGAATTATGTGGAAAAACTGCCGGTTCCAAAGTTCCTCCTACAAGACAAATTTTGTTTTGAATGAACACCTCATTTGATAAAATTGTACTCGAATACCTCCTGAAAAATAATTTTTTGTTGCAGCACAAGCATAAATCGTTGCACCAGAGGTCGCTGTCCTTGAACAGAGGTGCCCGGGGTCAATGGGGCTCTAGCAGAGGAACGGAATTTGGTGGCGATATGTGGTGACAACGGGGGCAGTGTCAGTGCCCTGCCTCCACAATGGGCAACAAGTTGAGCTGCAGCTGCGCGCCACTCATTCGCAAAGCTTACAGATACGAGGATTCTCCATGGCAAACGTCGCGGAGAAGAGACGGCCACTTGTTGAGGTGAGTTCTGACGTATTGACAGAACGGCAATTGCCATTTTCTCATGAAGGAAGAATTTTAATTATTTGGAATTTTCCGAACATTTTTTTTTTCGAAAATGTGATTCTTGAAATATATAATGTTCGAATCTGCAGAAACAATTAGAAATGGAAAAACCAATAATAACTTAAGGGAAAAATTTCTCCTCAAAGTTTTAATGATGTTCAAGCATAACCAGAAAACAACCAAGTTGATCGAATGTTATTCCACATATTCACGAAATTCAGAAAAAAATTTTTGAGGAAATACCAAAATTATTTTCCGTTCTTCTTCCGGGCTAACATAATATATTACCCTCTAATTCCTATAAATATTCTTTCACATTTCGTAAACACAATAAGCTAGAAAAAGAAAATTCTTTGCCTTTACGAAGGCACATCGGGAACATTTTTGAAACATAGATGAATTCAAAATAGTAATCATCGAAATGAATACCATTTTCAATTCCCAGGCTCAGAGATCTTTTATCATGAGGTTGGAGAAATGATATTAGATTTTGTCACTGAGATGAGAGATATACCGGTTTTGGCCTTGTTGGGCCTCATCAGTATCCCGCACATCTTAGGACAAAATCTTCATAAAAAACTTCAGAATTTGAAGCAATTGGTTGTGAAGTAATGAGTAAAATATTACAAAGTACTAAGGTGGTGACATCCAATTGCGTCAAAATGAAGTTTCACATCTCCAATCAAATGCAAAAAATGAAATCTGTACTTCCTCTTTCACTGAATGAGATTTTAGCAGTGGCTCTATTCAGGGCCCGTTTGCTAGTTTCTCAAAGTGATGGAAACGCCCAATTCTTTTTGTGACTGTTAAGCCTGATGTTTTTAAGAAAAAGAAAATTCTTTGCCTTTACGAAGGCACCTCGAGAACATTTTGTACTTTGAAAAATTTTACTCATTACTTCACAACCAATTGCTTCAAATTCTGAAGTTTTTTATGAAGATTTTGTCCTAAGATGTGCGGGATACTGATGAGGCCCAACAAGGCCGAAACCGGTATATCTCTCATCTCAGTGACAAAATCTAATATTCAAAGATTATATAGTTAGAAAGATAGGAAACGCCCTCACATCTGTGGTACTAAAATCCGACTACGATTTTTGGCTAGTTTCTTACTTCTGACACCTAGATGGCGCTGAAAACATAATTCAGTGCTGAAAACTATTTTAATTATTTCGAATTTTACTTCTCATAAATTTCCATTGAGTATTCCTTGTCGAGCTTTTAAAGAAACATCCTGATCGACAAAACAAGAGCAGAACTCCGTTTTTTTGATCAGGATGATATTTTCCATCTACATATTGTTTTGAATCAAATGAAATACGCTTCTGGATTTTTCATATTCTTATTTGAAATGATTGTGTATAATCAACTAGAATTCGATAATTATGAAATTGAAAATATCTCGAAAATTCTTTCACAAATTAGAGAGTTATTATAACAATTTCAAGAGTGTATTCATACAGAGAAACCTCGATAAATCGAACATCGATAAGTCAAACAGTTGTTCTGGACCCAATTCATACATATCTTACCCAGTGTATTTTAACCTCAATGAGTCTAGAGGGTCTAGTAGATGAGTCGAACTGCTGGAAGGGTCGTCAAGAGAACCACCACCTCTATAAGTCGTTCTTCTGACCACCATTGCCTCTATGAGTGGAACTTTTTGATCTAATGAATGAGACCGAAGAAAATTCGGTTCGCAAACAGATTATCCAGAACAATATATTTTTACTCCGAAACCTCTATCCATTTGACAACACTGAGAATAAAAAGCAATGAACAAGACAATTACATGATATGGGTTTCAAAACTCACATTTCTATTCTCTTTGGTAATGAAAAGAATGCACATTCAAGATTATTATTTCTGCAATAAATCACCATGCATTTCAAATGTCGGCCAGTTTTTAACAAAAAATTTATAACAGAAAAACACACAAACCAAGATTATAGAGTGAGCTAGTTGGTACTCTTGTAGATTTCAAGTTATTTCAGTGGAAAATGAGCGAGAAAATACTATCATCATTCAGCAAAAATATTTATTCAAGTATTTATTTCAAAAATGACAGCAGCCTACTAATAATTTTTATATAATCTATGCCAAATGGACCCTAATTAAATATTTTAACCATAACCCGATTACTTTTGAAAAACAGATGTTGCTGACATCACTGTTGTCGCTTCGTTTCCCATCTTTATACTCTATAATCTTTGCTAATATCATTTTTCCAACCTCATGATAAAAGATCTCTGAGCCTGGGAATTGAAAATGGCATTCATTTCGATGATTACTATTTTGAATTCATCTATGTTTCAAAAAAACAATAAGCTAGAATCGGCCTGCGCTTTTTTCGACTCGTCGTTTATTCAGATTCATGCAGCTTCACATGAACATTTTCTCGAGTAATGAAAGACAGCGGCTGAGATACAAGAGATGAATATTTGTATATTTATATTTTCACACGCGAATGTTTTCGAACAAAAACGTGATGATACTTTGAACAATCAGTCTATAGTCGTGAATTGAAAACTAGAATAAATGAGCATAAAAGGGATATAAACCTCCGGAATGGAAAAACTGGCTTATCTAGACATGCCATAGAGACCGGCCATGTCATGGATTTTGAGAGTGTAGAAATCTTGAGACACGAATCCAAACATGATAAACGTAATTTTCTTGAAGCAATAGAAATTAACAGACATAAGAACAACATAAACATACAGACAGACACTGAAGAAAAAAATAACATATATTGTAACGATGAATGTTGATGAGACCTATGAATGTGAATTCGGGTGATTTTGACAGGTTTTTATTTTAGGTCAATTTTAAATTTACAAAACCAACGTTTTGGAAGAAAGGCTGACTAGTTTCGATTTTATTCTAAAATCTTCATCAGGGCTCTGAAATGGAACATAACTACACAATCATAGACATTCGAAACTAACAATTAAAAACTTATAACTTATTTTTTTATAAAAACATATAAACAAACATTATACGAGTGAAGAAAAATGGTCAGAATCATCAACTTACATCTTCACCTTTTGTGGTTCTGATGTCAATATTATTGTCAATAATTTCAAATATTGGAGAGAATAACTTCTGCTCGAATCAATTAACAAAAGAACTGATATAGAGAAGTTGAATACCGCATATTATTATTTAATTGAAAAAATCAAAAATAGATGATAGTTTGTTGTCCACCACAAATGTGTAAATAGCCACAATCATCCTCGCATACACCAAAAACTTCATGCTTGATAATTTAATAACATCACATCTGTCTTCTCAAAGATCTAGATGCGAGCAGTAGTTGTTCTCTCCAATATTTGAAATTAATGACAATAATATTGACATCAGAACCACAAAAAGTGAAGATGTAAGTTGATGATTCTGACCATTTTTCTTCACTCGAATAATTTTTGTTTATATGTTTTTATAAAAAAATAAGTTATAAGTTTTTAATTGTTAGTTTCGAATGTCTATGAATGTGTAGTTATGTCCCATTTCAGAGCCCTGATGAAGATTTTAGAATAAATTCGAAACTAGTCGGCCTTTCTTCCAAAACGTTGGTTTTGTGAATTTAAAAGAGACTTAAAAACCTATCAAAATCACCCGAATATATTGTAAGATCATCGACCTACACCAGAGGGCGAATGATGCACATGTAAGAAGAATTATAACATGAGACCAATTATATATGAAAATTGTAGAAGAAGAAAAACAAATGTGATGAAAAATCTTGACTATTAGTTTAAGAGGTTAACGGCATTTTGTAGAGTATGGTGGTTGATACAGAAATAGGCTGTTAGATTTAATAATTATTTCAAAGTTCCATTCGTTGCGATCTGATAAGTTTGTTAGTTCCTGTGCTGTTTTGATTTATGATTTTATACTTTTCAACTATAGAATAAACCTCGAATTGAGTGAGTCCGTTGTACCATGTGTAAAACTTGTATGAATGACAGTGTTTTTTTCAGTTTACCCTGAAGGAGGCTCAAATTGGAGCAGAAAGCTTGGGATGAAGCAATAAAGAGTAAAGCAAACGTTTTTGAACTATTATCCGGAGAATTACCATCCTAATTGATAATTTCAAGTTCGATAACTCCCTCAGAGTCTATAGGTATATTCATTTATATATTTCAAATTTTGAAATATACAAGTGACATTCTTCAGAGCTGATTGACATTATGAAACGTCTGACTTTTCGTAACTATTGTACCTATCGTGCTTATGGAAGTGCCAATAAACTTGCAATCAATGTGTTCATATAATAGTGAATTAGGTATTGTAAGCATTTTTTTTTTCATCAGGAGATTATTTTTTCGTTTTTTTTTGGCTTGTCGGAAAATGTTATAATTTATCATTGTTACCCCATAATTCAGAAATTCCTGTTGGGTATAATAAAGTTCTATTATTATCATTATCATTATTACTAGTTGCAAAAAATAAAATGCAATTAGTGCCGATAAATTGGAGTTCACAGTCACTGACAAAATATTCCATCTATTCAGATTCTATCTGTTCATACAAGATAAGAGCATAAAATAATTATCATAAATTTTTATGACACAATTTTTTCAATTGTTCGAATCAACTCGATGATATCTGGAAAGTGGAGCACAGTGCGTTAGATTTCCTACCAAGTTTATCTTATGCCAGACGTCCTTCCGCAACAGTGGTTTCAATTTTTGAAAATCTTAGTGGCACTGTCAGCAGATGAAGTGAAGGAGCTTTTCATGAAGCAGTGGCCAGTATATTCAACAGGATTTGTAAGAAATTGTGCCATAGCTCTTGGCAGACAGTTAAACGTGTTGATTCTCAATGGATTTCTGTTAAATTTTTTTCATATATTTGATCAAGAATCAGTTTTATTCAAAAAGTTCCGAGTGTGCAATTTAATTTATTTTTTCTTAACTTTCAACAAGGATATCAACATGAAAATGTCGTTCTTCATCCATAGTATTTTCTAAAGAAAAAATGTTAACTCTGCAAGCTCCTGCCATTCCCATAATCATTGCAAACTCAGTCTTTGAGTATTCTTTGTCATATACAGGGCCGTCGAGAGCTTCGGCGGGCACTGGTACATACCGCAATTACGGGCCCCCTTGATGATGAAAAGTAACCGTTAAATGAACTAAGGATGAATTTCTTCCAAAATGAATATCTTTGATAATTTCCGATTTTTTAAATACACTGAAGGCTTTTGAGAATGAGGAAAGAAGATATAAAAATTCATTTATTCATTTGATATAACAAGGTCATAGAACATTTTGACGGTATCATCCTCGTTCACAAATAAAATTTTTCAAATCAATGAAAATTACAACATGACAAGAAAAAAGATTTCGAAGGAAATGAAAGAATCGAGCTGAAACACTCGAATAAAAAAAATAACACATCGAACATATTATAGAAATCACCAAAGGAGTATGAACACCAATCAATTGAGCACTCATTGATTTTTCTTTCAAAGTGACTAGGGCTGCACATGAAAAATTTAGATTTACAGGAACTTTGTATACAGGGTGAGTCTTTGACATATATTCAAACCATAGATTGTTGAGGTAAAAAAAATACTTTTATCGTATAGCATTTTCTCTGATTCAGCCTAGATGAAAAGATAAAGCCATTCTAAACTTTCATAATGAGCTATGCCACCCCTGGAAATATAGCACTTGAATTTTTTCCACCATTAGATCTACCACCTAAACCTTCGGGAAAATGTAGCAGAAATCTAATTCTGAATAGATTTACATTCAGCCAAAATATCCAATATTTTAAATTTCACTGATATCGATTTTTTTTTAACTTATTATTTACTCGAAGACTGCGCATTTTACGAGATTTCACGAAGAATACTTTTGTTTTCCAAAGAAGTCAGATATTCATTAAATGGCATTTAATTCACTTCCAAGGGTCGGGATCATGGAATGTCTGCTATAATTATGGAATGGAATGTTATATATTGGTCACAACGAAAAAAATAAAACATTGATGAGAACCTATATTCTGAAAATCCCTCCATTCGATGAAATCATTCACGAGATATGTTCGGAAATTAATTTTTTCTATGGATTTTCAACAGCCTGTATCTTTCCAACCGAGACGAATCGAAAGGAATGGTAGAGAAAAAAGTGTTTCTTTTGACCTCAGGAATGTCTCGTTAAAATATATGTACAGGTCAAAGACTCACCCCGTATAAGAGTGGGACGTCTGGCCTTATATGAATTTTTTCCACAATCTGAATTGGATTTTCATTGGGTAGATATATGTATTCATATACTTCATTATTTTAAAACAAAAATAAAAGAGTAAGGCAAAACTGTTCGCAATATTTCATGATCATGAAATAGGTCCAAAAATCTTTATTTTTTGACAACAAGTTTTGGGACACTTTCTAAAGTACATAAGCAGTGCAATTTTTGAAAGCCCCTAGCAGTCCAATTTTTTGGGCCCCTTTTCAACCGTAATCAGAATTTTCCTTTTGTTTCATAAGGCACGGGGCCTCCAAATGATGCAGGGTCGGGTCCGTCAAGTTGCCCGGTAGTTGTGGCATTTTTACAAAATTTTTTGTATATTGCTAATGCTAGGTAAGTGCTGGCGAGTGCTGAAAAAAAAAACTGGAAAATCTTCGATGGTACTCGTGAAAATGAAAATTCAATATTCCGGGCCAACTTGTATGCAGTTCGGAAAAACCAGCATTTTTCATCGAGAGCTTGAAAAAACTTAATGCTAGGTAAGTGCTGGCGAGTGCTGAAGAAAAAATTTGAAAATCTCATTCAGGAGTGGAAAAATTTGTAATTGAATTTTCCGGGCCAACTTTATGCAGCCCGGAAAACCCAGCATTTTTCAACGGAATTTCGCAAAAAATTAATGCTAGCCAAGTGCTGGCGAGTGCTGAAAAAAAATTCTGAAAAACTCACTCAGGAGTGGAACAATTTGCAATTGAATTTTCCGGGACAACTTCACGCAGCAATTTTTCAAAAAAATTCTGAAAAAAGTTAATGCTAGCCAAGTGCTGGAGAGTGCTGAAGAAAAAATTTTAAAATCTCACTCAGAAGTGGAAAAATTTGCAATTGAATTTTCCCGACCAACTTGATGCTGCCCGAAAAAATCAGAATTTTCATTTAAATCTTGAAGGAAGTTGATATAAGTGAAGTGATGGTGAGTGCTTAAAAAAAAATTGAAAAAATCTGCCATGAGAACAAAAACTTTTACGGTGAATTTTGCGTAGCCATTTCGCGGGACAACCTATTACTGCCCTTAAAAATGGTTTTTTTTTCGGAAGCTAGTTCGATTCTAGCGAGTACTAGTTGGATTCTAGCAAGTAATTACTTGAAAAAATAAAAATTTTCGAGAATAGAAAAATGAATTTAGATAAAATTTTTCGGTTCAACTCATAAGTTTCCCGGAAATAACAGCAGTCTCTATTGATATTCTGAAAATTATATTCTGAAAATAATATGTTTGTAGTGGGTAACTGGGGAAAGCTGTAGGAAAAATGAATAAAATGAAAAACATTAACGATAAAATTCATCAGAAAAATCTGAATGAATCCAATACAAATGAATTTCGAGGAAAGAAAAACTGAAAGGAAATTTTTCATTTTTCAAACATAGATGAATTCAAAAATAGTAATCATCGAAATGAACACCATTTTCAATTCCCAGGCTCAGAGATCTTTCATCATGAGGTTGAGAAATGATATTAGATTTTGTCACTGAGATGAGAGATATACCGGTTTCAGCCTTGTCTGGCCTCATCAGTATCCCATACATCTCAGGGACAAAATCTTCATGAAAAACTTCGATATTTTAAGCAATTGGTTGTGAAGTTATGAGTAAAATATTACAAAGTACTAAGGTGGTGACCTCCAATCGCGTCAAAAATGAAGTTTCACATCTCCAATCAAATGCTAAAAAAAAATCTATACTTCCTCTTTCACTGAATGATTACTATTTTGAATGCATCTATGTTTCAAAAATGTTCTCGATGTGGCCTCCGTAAAGGCAAAGAATTTTCTTTTTCTTAGAAATTTTTCATATTTCATGTTAGAAAATATCGTCTGAAAAAGTGAGAAAATTGAATTTGTAATCCTTGAGGGAGAATATGATGAAACGAACAATGATCCATGAATCCTAGTTGAAAATTATAGTTGTTTTTCGATGATTTCGTTAGATGAGAATGAATCAAAGAGAAAAGTTTCATTTTAATAAATTTATTCCTGAAAAAACATATACAGGGTGTACCAAGTTCGACGGCCTATTAGGCGTTTCTGGAGAACTAGACTTATTTGAAATCTGAAAATTGGGATTATGATATTGTTTGACATTATCTACCGAGCTAAAATATTCTTGGAGCCTGACCACTTTCAGTTATACAGGGAGCGAAAAAAAATTTTCAAAATTTTATTTTTCTTTTTTTTCTTTTTGAATTTGCTAGAGTATGCAATTCTGAATACATTCGTACTCAAATCGTTGCATTCGTCGAAACACTTTCAAAAATATCGAGAAAAATCTGAAGAAAAAGAGAGAAAAGGGTATTCGGTATTATGTTTGTTATTCCTAATCTACATATCTTAAGCACAAACCGTTTTCCCACATTTTTGAAGTCAAAGACTGTGGAAATATTGTACATTTTTAAAATTTTGAAAAACTCATCACAGGGTGTTCCAAATGTTGGGTCAAAAATTGGGATCAAGATTGGCCCATAACTTTCGTTTTTCAAATTAGAACCCTATTTTTTTTATGATTGCGTTGGATTGTACAAAGAAAAATGATGATAATGTTTCAAAATGTTCATGCTCCTAAAATTGATAATTCTTAAGTTATTTAGGATTTTCTGATTTTATGTCGTACGTAGCGTCAAATTCATTAAATCTGTTTCATATCAACTATGACCTTGGTCATAGAAGATAAATTATTTCAATAACTCACTAGTGACACACCTTTTTGTTCAATTCATTCATCATTGTTGTTATGGAACAGATTTTATTAATTTGACGCAATGTACGACATGGAATCAGAAAATACTAAATAACTCAAGAAATATTAATTTTAGAAGTATCAACATGATAGAACATTATCATCATCTTCTTCGCAGAATCCAACGCAATCATAAAAAAATAGGGTTCTAGTTTGTAAAAAGAAAGTTATGGGCCAATCTTGATCCCAATTTTTGACCGAACATTTAGAACACCCTGTGACGAGTTTTTCAAAATTCTAAATATGTAAAAGATTTCCACTGTCTTCGACTACAACAACGGGAAAACGGTTTGTGGTCAAGATATCTAGATTAGAAATAGCAAACATTATACCGAATACTTTGATCTACCTTTTTTTGTTCAGATTTTTTTTATATTTCGGAAAGTATTTTGACGAATGCAACGATTTCAGTAGGAATGTATTCAAGTGTGTGTCATTAGTGGAATAATTCATCTTCTATGACCAAGGTCATAGTTGATATGAAACAGATTAAATGAATTTGACGCTACGTACCACATAAAATCAGAAAATCCTAAATAACTCAAAAATTATCAATTTAGGAGCATTAACATGTAAGAACATTATCATCAGTTTTCTTCATACAATCCAACGCAATCATAAAAAAATAGGGTTCTAATTTGAAAAACGAAAGTTATGGCCAATCTTGATCCCAATTTTTGACCCAACATTTGGAACACCCCGTGATGAGTTTTTCAAAATTTTAAAAATGTACAATATTTTCACAGTCTTTGACTTCAAAAATGTGAAAACGGTTTATGCTTAAGATATGTAGATTAGGAATAACAAACATAATACCGAATACCCTTTTCTCTCTTTTTCTTCAGATTTTTCTCGATATTTTTGAAAGTGTTTCGACGAATGCAACGATTTGAGTACGAATGTATTCAAAATTGCATGCTCTATCAAATTCAAAAAGAAAAAAACAGAAAAAAAAAATTTTGAAAATTTTTTTTTCGCTCCCTGTATAACTGAAAGTGGTCAGGGTCCAAGAATATTTCAGCTCGGTAGATAATGTCAAACAATATCATAATCCAAATTTTCAGATTTCAAATAAGTCTAGTTCTCCAGAAACGCCTAATAGGCCGTCGAACTTGGTACACCCTGTATATTTATGTATTCATATATTTATATACAATATTGAAGTTGGATTACAAAATTAAAATTTCAATAATGAAAGCATAAGAACCTATTCCTTCAATAGGTGAACATCAATAGCGCGGTTGTCACTCTAGTACCCTCATTTATACGAATTTTGTTTTTCACCAGTTATCTCAATTATACCTTTTAGAATGTGTATTTTTCTTGCAGAAAAAATGCAATTTGAAATATCTGAGAGTTTGCATTGTTGATCACCTCCTTTTATATCTCTCCATTCCAAACATAAAAAACAATCATTTGTTCTATATTTTATCTCCTTAGATTTCCGCTTACTACTTCCACAGAATATCTATTTGGTGGAAAGTGAAGTTTGGAGTTTTTTTTCGAAGTCATCTTTACAACTGACCGGTAATAAAGCTAATTCGATGACTTCTTCATGGTCATAACCAGGACAAAAAACATCAGCAGTTTTACACCAAGGTAAAAAATTGATATTCATGAGTTTGGTCAGCAGTTCTGGTAGGGTTGTGTGTGTCACAACCATCTCGTGTGTCGAAATGAGGTTCAAATTGTTTGACAGCATTTGTCCTTTATGAATTGTTTTCATAAGGTTACTCCTCATTTCATGAACTTGAGCACCCATTTTATCTGTGACAAGTTTCTGAACTATAGAAATTATGTAGTGTTCTTCACTCTCATACCAGTTTTCTATTCTCAACCTTAATTCAGGCGAATCATAATATGCTCAGAATTTGAAGAAGACAATCTATCCTGCAGGTGTTTGTTATGACATTTTTTGAGTCATCGACATTTTGACAGCACTTGTGCCTGAAGAAGCACTCGAACTTAGAGCAAGACAAATTATTCCTTCCTATACATGTGCCTCCTAATCACGCCATCCTCTCTCAGGGGCAGCTGAAAGTTGTTAAAAATTCAGTTTTTCATATTGTTGAAATTGCTTTCTATGCTCTTTCTATGCACTGGAACAAACTGTCCCACCATTATTCAGGATTGGCGTCATCACTGCTATCCAAAGCAGCAATGATTAATTTACATAAATTAGTTATTGGTTTTATGATTTTAGGTAGGTACTGCATATTATCATGTTCCCCATCAATTTCTTTACCACTGGCCATTTTTGATTTATCTTAAATAGATAAGGACCAAGTTTTGAACTTAGATTCATATTCGTCTGATTTCAGTAATTCCAACTGAGTTGAGTTAGTTTCTTCATTAGTGAAAACGCTATCTTAAATAATTTTTTCTTCTGTAGATTCACTATCGTCAGCGATCAGGGATTTAAGATATTGTTTTTTCTGTTCGGATAAAGTGGATTTACCCGATTTATCTATTCCGTCAGTTTCACTCAAACAACAAATGTGGCAAAGAGAATATTTTCCTGGAAAAATACATGTCTTTGAGACCAACCACTATTTTGTTTCTCACAAAAACTTGAGGTGTGACAGCTAATGTGGAAAATTAGAGAAATCGATACAGGGGAAATATCACTACATTTGAAACGTCACCCCTGATACCGTAAAGAATCGGTACAAATTGCAGAAAAGTTGCAAGTTTGTAATGCATCAGCGTCTTCAAGCACTATCAGCAGTTGTACCGATAGGGTAGCCATTGGTTCCAATTGACTAACCAACGTAGTAAACGCTAGATCCACACACACACACCGGTTTTTGGTCGGTCAGTTTCATGCCGGTCTTCCAAATCGCATGCTGATTGGTGAATGCGACCTGGTATTCACGCCATCAATCAGCGTGCGATTTGGATGACCGGCAGAAATTCGGCCGGCAACAAACCAGTTTGTGTGAATTTAGCGTAACAATAACTTCAATAAGAAAAAACCGTTGGCGTTCTCAAATTTCAATATCAGTGTGAATTCAGCTTGTAATAGTTATGAATAAATATGAAAGTGGGTTATAATCCACAAGTCACTAGTGCGTTATGGATCATAACATACTAGTGTTTGATTTATCAACAATAACATTAATAAGAAATCTCATAATTGTTATGTGTTGGATAAAACCTTTTTCTGTGGGCTGCTATACGTTGCCCCGCAAAATGGCTACGCAAAATTAACTCCTTATTTTTTTTATTCCTATGGCAGATTTTTCGAATTTTTTTTTAGCACTCGCCAGCACTTCACTTATATGAACTTCCTTCAAGATTTTATGGAAAAATTCTGATTTTTTCGGAATGCATCAATTGGGCCCGGAAAATTCAATTGCAAATTTTTCCACTTCTGAATGAGATTTTTAAATTTTTTGTTCAGCACTCGCCAGCACTTGGCTAGCATTAACCTTTTTCAAAATTTCATTGAAAAATGCTGGGTTTTCCGGGCTGCATAAAGTTGGCCCGGAAAATTCAATTACAAATTTTTCCACTCCTGAGTGAGATTTTCAAATATTTTCTTCAGCACTCGCCAGCACTTAGCTAGCATTAAGTTTTTTCAAGCTCTCGATGAAAAATGCTGGTTTTTCCGGGCTGCATACAAGTTGGCCCGGAAAATTGAATTTTCATTTTTACGAGTACCATCGAAGTTTTTCCAGTTTTTTCTTGAGCACTAGCCAGCACTTACCTAGCATTACCAATGAGCAAAAAATTTTGTAAAAATGCCACAACTACCGGGCCAACTTGACGGACCCTGCAGGGTCCTTGGCAATCGCCTAATCTGCCTCAAGGCTAATCCAAGCTACAATGTTGAAATATAGAAATAATTATTGTCATTTCCGGTTTTTTCATCCCAAAACAACTCAACGATAATGGAAGTTTCATTCTCTTTTTTCATGAAGAACCCACATTTATCAATCTTCCAATGAAAAAATTTTTTTCCGGTAATATTGATGGAAGTCGGGATCTCCTTTTTATGTATTCTTAACTATGAATTGAAAATTCTGGTTCCTCAAGGCTCGAGCCCCGGGCCCCCCCCCCTAGAGCACGGGCCCCGGTCATAGGTTCAGGTTAATAAATTCATAAGATTAATCGGGTCAATTTGGATCCCGAAAAATTTTGCTCATGATTCAAAGTGTTTGGAAAATGATTTGCATATTATTTACATTTTTCTTCATCGGTCTGATATTCTTTTACATTAAATTCGAGTGTGGGATTTTGGAATGTGAGTTTTGGAAAATCATTTTTATTTCGGAATCGTTAATGATAACATTGTCAATCTTCGATTAACTTAATATAACCTTATTGTCAGAGATGCTCAATGTATAACCCTTGTCCCGACTAAAACGAACACAAAAAAATTCAATTTGATTAAGTCGCATTGTCGTGGTGCCTTCACAATAATGAGGAAAGTTAAATTATGTTAAGGAAATGATCAGGAATGACTCAAAGGATGTTGTGTTTTCAGATAATTTTTTTTAACAATTTCTAGTATTCCCCCTCATCAATTTCATTTGACTTATCACCAATCATTTGTGTCTCAAGCCTTATTAAACTTTTTTGCTATACCATGAATTCACCCTGTTCAATTGATTCTTATAAAATTCGACTTCTCAATATTCAGGTTTAAAGTGTTCCGGTGATGATGTTCATATAATTTACATTTTTCTTTATCAATCCTATATTCTTTCACCTTGGTATGTGAATTTGATATAACTTTCTGTTCACATTTTAGAAAAACTTCAGAACTTTGGAATCGCTAATAATATTATTATTCTGCCGCAATCAAAATGATACGTTTTTTTTTTAAATATGGCATGGCGTCTTGAATCCATAATTTCCCAAATTGTCAAAAGAATTCCTTTACTGATTACGTTACACACGTAAAACGAAATGAGATTGGCACGATATTGGGAACGAATGAGAGAAAGTTACATTGAATATTACCCTCCTGTCAAAAACTTCATCTTAATAGAATGCAGTTATCGAAAATTACAACGAATATTTCCCTCCTGTCAAAAACTGCGTGTTGATAGAATGTAATTATCGAAAATTACAGCGAATATTTCCCTCCTGTCAAAAACTTCATGTTGATAGAATGCAATTATCGAAAATTACAGCGAATATTTCCCTCCTCTCAAAAACTTCATGTTGATAGAATGCAATTATCGAAAATTACAGCGATAATTGCACTGTAAAGAGCGAAAGATCCCTGCGATAATTGCACTGCTGGTATCCATAGCAATTTCGGGAAATATTCCCCCGAATTACACTCGTGCATCAAAATGACCTGATAATTCTGCATTCCAGCGTGTTGTCTTTGAAAAACTGCATTCGGTCATTTTCATTTTTGGAGAAAGAGCCCTCCACCTTCGGTGTCGGGCTCTTTCTTCAAAAATGAAAATGAACTCATGCAGTTTTTTGACAACACGCTGTCATGCAAAATTATCGGTAATTTTGATGCACTTGTGCAATTACTTCCGATAATTGCATTGTATAGAGCGAAAGATCCCTGCGATAATTGCACTGCTGGTATCCATAGCAATTTCGGAGAAATATTCCCCCGAATTACACTCGTGCATCAAAATGACCTGATAATTCTGCATTCCAGCGTGTTGTCTTTGAAAAACTGGATTCGGTCATTTTCATTTTGGAGAAAGAGCTCATGCAGTTTTTTGACAACACGCTGTCAAGCAAAATTATCGGTAATTTTGATGCACTTGTGCAATTACTTCCGATAATTGCATTGTAGAGAGCGAAAGATCCCTGCGATAATTGCACTGCTCGTATCCATAGCAATTTCGGGAAATATTCACCTGAATTACACCTGATAATTCTGCATTCCAGCGTGTTGTCTTTGAAAAAGTTTTTAGACAACACGCTGTCATGCAAAATTATCGGTAATTTTGATGCACTTGTGCAATTACTTCCGATAATTGCATTGTACAGAGCGAAAGATCCCTGCGATAATTGCACTGCTCGTATCCATAGCAATTTCGGGAAATATTCACCGGAATCACACCTATGCTTCAAAATGACCTGATAATTCTGCATTCCAGCGTGTTGTCTTCGAAAAAGTGCAAAATAAACTCATGCAGGTTTCAGACAACACGCTGTCAAGCAGAATTATCAGCAATTTTGATACACTTTCATAAACATTTGACATTTTTCAATATGTTTATACGGTAGGTAGGTACGTAAGAAGATTATTTTTACACATACAAAAAATAATCACTACGGTATGAAAATTATTCAAATTGAAGGCTCAAAAACTGATTAGGACGTTTAGTCGCTTAGCCTCTAGGCCATTAAACAACGAAACTATTGAAGATTCAAATTGAATTTTGAACCCGGCCAATGAACCTTATCACGCTTGAAGATTTTTCAGTATCGGTGGTGCCAAGTTTGGCGGAAATAAACTGCAGCTACACTGTAAAGTCTTCAGCGCAACAAGCTACACTGGACGGGTCCAAAGTTTAACTTTTTAATCGAAAGAGATAGGGGAAACTTCTTGTTTTAGAGAAAGTGATGAAAACATGAACTGCACTTCTCTATTTTTTTTTGTTTTCGAGTTATAAGCTAAAATTGAAATTTAGTAGATTATCTCCGTTTCTTTTCGTGATAGGATGTTGAAATGAAAACATCATAAATACACTTTCAGCATTGCAAACGGGTAGTGTTCTATGTTTTATTCCAGGAGGAAAAAAAACACAACTTTATGTTATAGTTATGGCTCAGGAAACCTTTGGAGAAAAAGGACAGTACGCTATAGAATTGCTATAAAAAACGTGTCTATAAAATGTTCTCATCATCCTAGCACAAACCAGAAACGGAGATATCTCAGAGTTTAAATCGCCAAAATTTCAATTCTGAAATCAAAAGAAGATAGAGGAATGCAGTTGATGGCATTATCAGTTTCTCCGAAGAATATGTCATTAATTTTCCTCTATTTCTTTTAGATAAAAGTTTTTACATTTGTTTATCCTAGAATATTAAATTGTAAACATCTTGTCCAGACTGCAACAAATACCGCAAAATAAGAATTATCCATTGTTGTTCAGTTGTTTCGATGAGATGCTCTTTAAATATTGACCCTTCATTCATGGAGATTTACAGGGTGTTTCATTTGTCGTTGGCCGTAGCCTAATGGTGAATGCAGGACATCTAGGCCTTTCAGAAAAATTGGTTGTTTTGCATCCTAAAGGCATTAGTTCAGGAGATACGGGGTGTTTCATGAACATTGTCCTAAATTTGCGAAAGCTATAACTCTAGAATGGAAGTCCGATTTCAATCAAATTTCATCGCTTCAGGAAGCTCTTTCGAACAGTTAGTTCATGAATTATCCATAATTTCAGAGCAGTACTCAGAATATCTTGATTTTTTTCTTTCCAGCCCCAAAATCTATATTTTTTACATTTCTCACAGAAGTTTCGTTATTGCCCTGAGGAATTGCACAAGTCCTTCTAAATAATTCAATTTTCACTTTGCATGGCACACTTTCCACAAGGTAATAGGAACCGGACGAATTCATGCTTTATGTGAGTTTTTCGAAAAGCAGTCCTGTTTTTATCCCTTTGGTGATAATATTTATTTTTTTCTGCCGAGATTTTGAATTCTGTTCAAGTCCTTCTTATTTTTGAAATCCCAGTTTTCATTAGATGTAAGTTGGAAAGTGATGGAAAGTATGCAAAACCAAGGTCTCGAATCTTCGAAAATTACATATTGAATTTTGATATAAATGATGTGAACCCTCTTGGAAAATGAATCTGTAAGTGTACTGGCTTCACAAAAGAAATAAGTATTAAATTTCAGTGTTAAGAGACTTTGGTGGTCATGCCACAGGTCCGCCATTAACAATAATAATGATAGTAGGCATTCATTAATCCATCGAGATAAAAAAATTTGTATTGAACAGGTCATAAGAGTAATTGAAAAATTAACAAACACTTCCCTATCCATCTATCCAATTTTCAAAATGTGTCAAATGTTGATTATTCTTAGCCAATACACGACGAGTTCTGTTATTGAATACCCCAACTTCTACTTAGTTCTTCATCTCCTTGTTCTAATTTTTAGGGCATCTTGGTAATGACGATAATTTAATTTTTCTTGTTTTAAGGTTCGGAAGACTTTGGTATGGGTGATGTTCAGAGCGTTTCTTGTTTTTTTGTACTTGTTGGATTCAGAGCTTCTTTTTCTTCTTAGTCGGCCATCTCCCTACGAAAGTTAGCGATGAAACTGGCATTAGAGCCAGCGTATCCAAAATTTCTTGGCTTTCAATTCGTTAATTTACTGGACGCTCATTACGTGTGGCAACATTGGGGAATCTTTCATGTTGTCACAGGCAATTATTCACAGTAGAACGTTCTTCTAATAGGAAATCTCTGACAATATTCTCGCACTGCTGCTCTGGATTAGCCATTATGAAAACCATACCCAAATGTTATATCTATATCGAAATATACAGGGTGTACCAAGTTCGACGGCCTATTAGGCGTTTCTGGAGAACTAGACTTATTTCAAATCTGAAAATTGGGATTATGATATTGTTTGACATTATCTACCGAGCTAAAATATTCTTGGAGCCTGACCACTTTCAGTTATACAGGGAGCGAAAAAAAAATTTTCAAAATTTTTTTTTCTGCGATTTTCTTTTTGAATTTGACAGAGTATACAATTCTGAATACAATTGTACTAAAATCGTTGCATTCGTCGAAATACTTTCAAAAATATCGAGAAAAACCTGAAGAAAAAGAGTATTCCGTATTATGTTTGTTATTTGGAATCTAGATACCTTAAGCACAAACCGTTTTCACATTTTTTAAGTCATAGACTATGGAAATATTGTACATTTTTCAAATTTTGAAAAACTCATCTTAGGGTGTTCCAAATGTTGGGTCAAAAATTGGTATGAAGATTGGCCCATAACTTTCGTTTTTGAAATTAGAACTCTATTTTTTTATGATTGCGTTGGATTGTATGAAGAAAAATGATGATAGTGTTCTAACATGTTAATGCACCTAAAATTGATAATTCTTGAGTTATGTAGGATTTTCTGATTTTATGTGGTACGTAGCGTCAAATTCATTTAATCTGTTTCATATCAACTATGACCTTGGTCATAGAAGATGAATTATTCTACTAGTGACACACACTTGAATACATCCGTACTCAAATCGTTGCTTTCGTCAAAATACTTTCCGAAATATAAAAAAAAACTGAACAAAAAAGGTAGATGATTGCGTTGGATTCTGCGAAAAATGATGATAATGTTCTATCATGTTCATACTTCTAAAATTAATAACTCTTGAGTTATTTAGTATTTTCTGATTCCATGTCGTACGTTGCGTCAAATTCATAAAATCTGTTTCATAATAACAATGATGGATGAATTAAAGAAAAAGGTTGGTCACTAGTGAGTTATTGGTATAATTTATCTTCTATGCCCAAGGTCATAGTTGATATGGAACAGATTCAATGAATTTGACGCTACGTACCACATAAAATCAGAAAATCCTGAATAACTCAAAAATTATCAATTTTAGGAGCATCAACATGTTAAAACATTATCATCATTTTTCTTTGTACAATCCAACGCAATCATAAAAAAATAGGATTCTAATTTGAAAAACGAAAGTTATGGGCCAATCTTGATCCCAATTTTTGACCCAACATTTGGAACACCCTGTGAAGAGTTTTTCAAAATTCTAGAAATGTACAATATTTCCACATTCTTCGACTTCAAAAATGTGAAATGGTTTGTACTTAAGGTATCTAGATTCGGAATAACAAACATAATACCGAATACCCTTTTCTCTCTTTATCTTCAGGTTTTTCTCGATATTTCTGAAAGTATGTCGACGAATGCAACGATTTGAGTACGAATGTATTCAGAATACTCTGTCAAATTAAAAAAAAACAGAAAAAAAAATTTTTTTAATTTTTTTTCGCTCCCTGTATAACTGAAAGTGGTCAGGCTCCAAGAATATTTTAGCTCGGTAGATAATGTCAAAGAATATCATAATCCCAATTTTCAGATTTCAAATAAGTCTAGTTCTCCAGAAACGCCTAATAAATAGGCCGTCGAACTTGGTACACCCTGAATACAATTGGTGTATATCTGAGCTATCTAATTTTAAATGAAAATTAGACTACCTCTCATTTTGACAGCGATACTTATTGAGAAGCATAGAACATATGCCTCTTGAAAGCAGTTAACAATTCTACGATTGAATGAAGCAATATTTCTTGCAGAGTCAAGGTCAGAATTTTTTGTGTTTCGGAGGGAATTTACTCACGTATTAAATTTTCCGAGATGGTTTTCTACATTTGAACCTCAATTCAAACTATAATTCCACAAAAATTCTTAGCTTGATAATGTTTGCTTTAATCACTTTTTCAGGCACACTCAGGGCGAACTGAGGTTTCAAATTGGGAAAAACTTGAACAAAATTCAAAAAAGTTCAAAATCTCGGCAGAAGACAATAAATATTATTATTTAATATTAATATTAATATTATTATTAAATATAAAACAGGACCGCATTTTGAAAAACTCACATAAAGCATGAATTCATCCGGTTTCTATTCTCTTGTGACAAGTGTGCCATGTAAAATAAAAATTGCGTTCTTCAGAATAACCTATGTAGTTTCTCATGGCAATAACAATATAACGAAATTTTGTTAGGAATAAAAGAAATGGGACTTGAAAGAAAAATCAAGACATTCTGAGTACTGCTGTGAAATTATGGACAATTCGTTAACTGTTCGAGAGAGCTTCATGAAGTAAACGAACACATAAAATTTGATCGAAATCAGACGTTGCACTCCAGAGTTATAGCTATCACAATTTTTGGGAACATTTTCATGAAACACCCCGTATCTCCGAAACTAATGGTCTTAGGATTCAAAACCACCATTTTTCCTGAAAGGCCTAGATGTTCTTCTTTTCCATTAGGCTATGGCCAACGACTCGTGAAACGCCCTGTATATTGAGATGCTCTTTATGCTTTTTTTTTCTTATATTGTAAAGTTTTGACAATTTTGATGAATAATTTAATTCAAGTGATAAGGAATGATAAAAATAAGAATGAATAAATTAAGAAATAATCGAGAAGTAGTTATTTATGATACAGATGCAGAAGGCATTTATATTCTTACACGAGTTCAAAATTCGGAAACGAGCCATGAAGTGGCGAGTTTTGGAATGAACGTATATTTGAATTAGCGTATCATACATTATTTTTGAGAAAAAGAAAATTCTTTGCCTTTACGGAGGCCACATCGAGAACATTTTTGAAACATAGATGAATTCAAAATAGTAATCATCGATATGAATACCATTTTCAATTCCCAGGCTCATGATAAAAGATCTCTGAGCCTGGGAATTGAAAATGGTATTCATATCGATGATTACTATGTTGAATTCATCTATGTTTCAAAAATGTGCTCGATGTGGCCTTCGTAAAGGCAAAGAATTTTCTTTTTCTTAAAAAAACATCTGGCTTCACAGTCACAAAAAGAATTGGGCGTTTTCCATCACTTTGAGAAACTAGCATGCTCGCCCTGAATAGAGCCACTGCTGAAATCTCATTCAGTGAAAGAGGAAGAACAGATTTTTTTTTTGCATTTGATTGGAGATGTGAAACTTCATTTTGACGCAATTGGATGTCACCACCTTAGTACCTTGTAATATTTTACTCATTACTTCACAACCAATTGCTTCAAATTTCGAAGTTTTTTATGAAGATTTTGTCCTGAGAATTGCGTGATACTGATGAGGCCCAACAAGGCCGAAACCGGTATATCTCTCATCTCAGAGACAAAATCTAATATCATCGCTCCAACCTCATGATGAAAGATCTCTGAGCCTGGGAATTGAAAATGGTATTCATATCGATGATTACTATTTTGAATTCATCTATGTTTCAAAAATGTTCTCGATGTGGCCTCCGTAAAGGCAAAAAATTTTCTTTTTCTTAAAAAAAACATCTGGCTTCGCAGTCACAAAAAGAATTGGGCGTTTTCCATCCCTTTGAGAAACTAGCAAGCGGGCCTTGAATAGAGCCACTGCTGAAATCTCATTCAGTGAAAGAGGAAGAACAGATTTTTTTTTGCATTTGATTGGAGATGTGAAACTTCATTTCAACGCAATTGAATGTCACCACCTTAGTACCTTGTAATATTTTACTCATTACTTTACACATTTCTCCAACCTCATGATAAAAGATCTCTGAGCCTGGGAATTGAAAATGGTATTCATATCGATGATTACTATTTTGAATTCATCTATATTTCAAAAATACATTATTTTCTCTAATTCGCTGTATTTTTATCGAAATTAATGAAATATTGCCGTTAATATCGTTCAATGATTTTCACATCGAAAATTATTGATTGGCAGAACTGTTTTCTATCTCATAAAGTTTGACAGATGTTGAATAAATCCGTTACAGGAGGCCAACATGTCATGAATAAATATTACTAAAAACAATGTAAGAATGAAAATATTCTAACATTGTATTGTTCTACGAGATGGATTTAACCTCGAATAAACTGCTGCTTTTTTTTGTACAGGCTATGGGCGGAGGTCTTCCATGTATCGGCCAGCGGTGCCGGAACGGTGAAATGGCAGCAGGTCAGCGAAGATTTAGTTCCTGTCAACATAACCTGCATTCAAGATTCACCGGAATGCGTGTTCCATATAACGGCCTACAATTCGCAGGTCGACAAAATTTTAGATGTACGACTAGTTCAACCAGGTATTTATGATATTGAAATTGTCAAATTAATGAGCGAAAATGTTAAAATTCATTTCATTTTTACTTTTTGCTGCTTCTGTTAACAATATCCTTATTAGTAAATATACCTATAGTCTAACCAACAAGAAGCGATAGTGGGCCAAAACAAAAAGGCGTGACCAAAATTGGATGTTTCGTCTGTATATTCAGTTCAGTTTTCTTCATATACGAAATTAATCTTTGTAGGCTAATAGGAACACAAAATTGAATATGCAGTGTAGGCGCTGTGCATATTTTTGAAGTGAGACTTTTGGTGAAGTGGTGACTTTTGGCATGACTGTTAGTAGAACATTCAACAATTGTTAGCGTTAAAGTAAAGTACACTTCGCAAAAAATTAACGCACATTCTGAAAATCTCAATTAACTTTACATTGACTTTATAACTTGATTTTATGTTCTCTAGGCAAGGTTTTGAACGAAACATGACGCATTAAATGGAAGAAAAATTCAGGATTTCACCGAATCTCATATGAAAGAAGAGAAATGAACAATTTTCAAAATACTGAAATGCTGATAAGTGATTCATAACTTGCTATTTCCACCCCTTGCGTTAATTACAGCTCGGCAACGACGGTTCATACTCAAAATGAGTGATCTTAAAATGTTCCGATCTAATCCTTCCCAGAATTCTCCGAGTTGGATTCCTAAGTCATTAAGAGTAGCTGGATGATTTTCTGAACTTCTCAGCCTTCTATTGAGGTTGTGCTCAACCTGCTCAATCGGATTGAGATCTGGACTTCTTGCTGGCCATTCCATTCGAGAGACTTCAACGTCTTCAAGGTACTCCTGAACGATGCTCGCACGATGAGGTCTGGCATTATCGTCCATAATAATGAAATTTTCACCAATGTATGGGGCAAATGGCACTACATGCTCTTCAAGAATGTTCCTTATATACTTATCAGCGTTCATAGCTCCATTATCAACGACCACTAGGTCTGTGCGAGCAGTCGAAGATGTTCCACCCCATACCATAGGCGATCCTCCCCGAAACCAGTAGTATTCAGGAAATTGCACTGAGCATATCTTCCTTATGGACGTCTGTATTTAAGGGAACGTCGATCACAATGGTAGATTAGATTCTGCTAATCATCACTCATCTGTGAAGAGAACTCTTTCGCAATCGGCCTCTTCCCAATGGATTTGCTTTCTTGCAAAATCCAAACCTGCCCTTCGACGGGCTGGGGTAAGAGCTGGCCTCTTGCCGCTACACGAGGCCTTTGATCATATTCTCTGAGGCGATTTCTTATTGTCTGAGTGCTAATTTGCACCCCATGAGTTTGCTCAAGCTGATTTTCGAGAAGGCGAGCGGTTGCAAACAGTTGTCTCAACGAAGAAACTCCCAAGTAACGTTCCTGAATGGCAGTTGTTACCCGTGGTCTACACTGTCCTGGTCTTTGGACCTTCATACCTGTCTCCCTGAATCGCTGCAACATTCTGGACACACTTGTATGGGAAACTTCAAACCCTTCTGTAATTCTGGTTTATGTCCACCCTTCTTCTCACAAAACTCCCGCTTCGGCACATTCCACTTGGGTCAAATTGCGTGTTTCGCGTTGCATAGCGATCGAGTGTAGAAAATCAAACGATCGAGAATAACTGATTTTAGAATGCAGCCAATACATCCAAAATCTGATAATATAATTTTTTTTTATACCCGCTGGAAAATTCTGATAAAAATAATTGCCATTGAGGACACCTTTAGTTGAAAAATGAATTTGAGATTTCAATAATGTGAGTTAAGTTTTTTGCGCATTGTATTTTCCCGTGAAGTTTTGGTGATATTTTATGAAATATTGGATCGAATTTTGGTTTATTCTTAAAAATGATGAAAACTTTGAAATGTTGAGGATTTTTAGAAAATAACTTCAATAATTTTTTTTCGGAAAAGGCGCAGAAATTTCTGAACGTTGCGAAGAAAATAGACAACTCCAGCAGTGTATATCGTATATTTATCTATGAAAACTAAAACAATCAACAAAATTCAAACCGGTCAATAAGCCCGGAAACTGTTTCAATGTCACTATAACCAACCTGTAGAAAAATTCTTAGGTGATATGAAAGGCTTTCACTATCATTACTTCTTACATTTCCCACAAAGAGAGTACGAAATAATTGTTTCATAAGGTTGCCTTTCTTTCGAAGTACCATCCACACAATGATAATATTTGGAAGCAGAACAGTTTCTGGAAAGTCTCAATCATTCAAATATACAGGGTGTCAACAGATGGCAACATGCTTGCTTTTCGATATTATTCAAGTAATCGGCTTCGTTTTTCCATTGTTAAAATCGTTCAGATAGGTTTAATTTGAGATAGGGAAAATGGCATGAGTATTTCGATTTAAACCGGGAATAAACTATTTTACCTTGAATTTTTAAATGGTAGGCTAGATATATTTTCTTATAATTCTATTGTACAGGGTGGGCAAAATTCGTGATACATGAACTCCAACTTCTTTAAACAACGAGATAGAAAAAAATGAATGGCACATTACCTTCGTCTTTTTAAGAGAAACCGCCATCTACTGCAATGCTCTATCTTCCTTTGCTTTCGAGTTAAAGGCAAAATTTGAGATTTTGGTGATTTCAACTTTGGTCATTATCTCCGTTTCTGTTCATGCTAGGATTTTGAAATGAGAACATTATAGAGACACTCTTTCATAGCAATCCAATGGCGTACCATGTTTTTTTCCGAAGAGGTTTCCTTGCTGAGCTAAAACATAAAGTTGTGTTTTTTCTTATGTGAACGATAATTTTTTATGACTCATAGGTTTTTTCCATTTCAAAAATATATAACACAATGTATAGGGTGGGCCACGTGAAACAGTACAGCCCCATATCATATCATAGACCCATAACCTCAAAATGAAAAATCGTAGAAAGATTAACTCTTCTGAGCATTTTCTATAACTCACGCACGGAAATATGGTCAGTAGGTACTTTTTTACGTCGCTACTCTGTATAATGTATATATTTGTGAAACTGAAAACAATGACTATTTTTTCCGAGTCATAATCAACTATTGTTTCCATAAGAAAAAACACAACTTCATGTTATAGCTCAGCAAGGAAACCTCTTCGGAAAATCAAAATACGCTACTCGATTGCTATGAAAAAAGAATCTTTATAATGTTTTCATTTCAACATCCTTGCACAGGCAGAAATGGAGATAATGGCCAAAGTTGAATCACCTTAATTTCAATTTTTTTGATTCTGACAATTTTCGAAATTAAACATCAAAATTTCTTTTTCGGAGAAACTAACAAGAGTAGTATTCACGTTCGGCTACCTTCTTTGGTTTTCGAGTTATAAGCGAAAATTGGAAAAATGGTGATATCGGAAAAAATTTATATCTCCGATAATACTGATGATAGAGCTCTGAAATTAAAACATTATAGAGGCACTTTTTTACGTAAAATCCAGTGGCATGCTCGTTTTTTTTTGCACCATTTTTAATTAGGAAGCTATGACCCAGAGTTATGTTTTTTCGAATAGGAACACTAGATTTCTGTGACATTTTCTGAAAGCTTAATTTTTTCTGATTTCAAAAATATATAACATGGTATGATTCGTATCAATAAGTCAATACAAGTATAGAAATTGATCAAGAACTTATATTCATCTGAGTCACAATACTTTCTATGGTTTCAGTTGTCGATAAGCACAGGAAAATTTAGTATCGTGTGATTACCCAATTTCTTTCAAGTAGTCTTTTCATTTCTATGCTCTTGTTATAGAAAGCTCCATTTTTCTGTGCTCATCAACAGTTGAAACCATAGAAAGTATTGGACTCACATGAAAATAGGTTTTTGACCAATTTCTATACTCATATTGACACAAACCTTACGATGTCATATATTTTTGAAATCAGAAAAAATCAAGCTTTCAGAAAATGGCACAGAAATATAGTGTTTCCATTTGAAAAAACATAACTTTGAGGCATAGCTTCGTAATTAAAAATGGTGCAAAAAAGACGAGCATGCCACTGGATTCAACGTGAAAAGGTGCCTGTAGAAAGTTTTAATTTCAGAGCTCCATCATCAGTATTAGCGGAGATATTAATTTTTTCCGATATCGCTATTTTTCCAACTTTCGCTTATAACTCGAAAACAAAAGAAGGTAGCCAAAAATGGATACAACTCTTGTTAGTTTCTCCGAAAAAGAGATCGAGAATGGGGTATCAGATTTTGTCCATCTCCTCTGGTTCAAAAGTTGTAGTGCTAAAACATCGAAATATGCCCACCCTGTACAGGGAATATCAAGCGCCAAGGGATCATTATTGCTGAAGAGTTGAAGGATTGAAGATTGAAAATGAAATAGAGGGGCAGTTCGGAGAAATGCAAAGACTTGAGAGGCTTGGTGAAGAGAACTGGGTATACGGCATAAGGCTGTTTCTTAATGATATGTACTGTACATTGCAATCATATTGTTAAGCCCAGAATACATACATACATACAATTTCAATTTTTTCCCATAACTCGAAAACAAAAGAAGATAGAGGAATTCAGTCGATGGCATTATCGGTTTCTTTAAAAAAGACGACTGTAATGTGCATTCATTTTTCTTCATCTCGTTGAGTAAAAAAGGTATAGTTCAGGTATTTTGCCCACCCCGTAAACATTATTCTGAGAACAACGATGTCATTTGTCACTTTTTGAAATACATGTATCATGTGAATTATTTTGAATATGTCGATTTTTATAGCTAAATGACTGACAACGAATTCAATTGTTCAATTTCCAGTCCCCATATTAGAGAAAAACACATTTCTCTTAAAAAAGTCCAAAATTTCCTAGTTGATTCTGCATTTAATATTATCGTGTAAATGTGTTCGAAACAATTTGTTTTTATTGTCATGAGAGATTAACAGCAGAGCTGTGCAATAGTTCGATAGACCAACGAAGATTCTGTCATTCTAATTGGAGGTATTATGTATCACGTTAAGCAGAAAAAATTAACTTTCTGTTGTTACATTCACATTCGATGAAATGATTCTTCAACAGAAAAACATTCCACAAGTAAACTAGGAAATTTTGTACTCTTTGGAAAGAAACATCTTTTTCTCTCATTTGGATTGGAAATAGAAAAATCATATTCGTTTTTAGTCTGAGCTTTATGAGAAAATATACCCAGTGTCATTCAAAACTCAAAATAATTGTTCATTTCCAGTGTGACCGAAAATACTTGAGACATTTTATCTGGGTAAAATTATGCCCATCTGCCATCATAATAAGAAAAACGATGTCGAATAATATACAAACGCAACATGTCGCCATATTCCGATGACAATGACAACCTGTATACTCCGAACAATTCTCACACTTGTAATCCATATCGACCTCTCTTCTTAATCGAATCAATTTTTCGAAAATAATTAAACCTTATGGAATTGTCTTTATTGTTATATGCATTTTAACAACAACCTATACAGCACTAAACTGGTGGATTTCATACAGTAAATGATACATCCTGGCATTGAGAATGAATTTTTAATATTTAAGATGGCGGATAAATCTCCTAAAATATAATTTTTGGGGATGCCAGAAACTAGAACTGGCGAAACGTCAAGAACTAATCCACGACGACGGCCAAAATGCTCGAAAGTGACGATAATGATTCATATTGCCACAAAGGGCGCCACATTCAAATATACACAGTGCCTATAAAGATGATATTTCAATCGAATTCACAATCTGAACAACGAATTGCAAAGAACATCACACTTTACAATTATTATAAATTGTGGACTACTGAACGATGAATTGAAAGTAATCTCAGATCGAATGTGGATCTTATTGTTAATTTTTATTATTATTTCATGATGTGCCACATCCTAGTAGTTCATAGTAATTCGTTAGACTGTAATCAATTCACAGTATGTCGAATTATTCAGAAAGTGATGAAAGCTAACAATATAACAACAAAATGCCGATGATCTTGTAACTGAGTTTACGTCAATTGATATTATATAAAATTTTGTTAATCATTTCTACAAGAAAAATATTGAAGTTATTACTATTCAATCAATAAGGACTGATATTTTTTCAGGTACTAGGATAGGTCAAGCATCGAATGCTTCGTGTATTGGAAAGACCCAATGACCAACGATACTTGGGGTTTAAATTTCACCTCTCCTATAGATGCCAAACAATTTCGAGATTGTTGTGTAAGTATTTCATCTTTTAAGTTTATATTTCATCTTCATATATCATTACCTACCTTTCGGCGCTAGAATCTAGGCAATGCATGTGTCTAGCAACATTTAATCGTTTTGTATGATTTCTCAGAGAGAGTTTAACTTGCAGAATGCAAAAGAGGGTCGGTCGTATAATAAAAAAAAGTTTTTTTCGAATCGGAACCAGACTGTTCCAAAACATTGTGCTTTGTGCTTGTGGCGGCACTTGAAGCCCTTACGCAGAAAAAACATCTTGCGACATGCAAGTGCATGAAATGTGACTGAGTTCACATGACGACCTAATGCAAAAAAACCCTTGCAACAGGTCGCAAATGCGCAAACTGCAGAGCACATTTTGGAAGCACTTAGTCTTTCCAAATTTTATCGTGACATAAATGTAGGAATTTGACTGTATCTAGGGAAATTACTAGGCACCAGGTAGTTTAGTAAAATATTTAATGAATAGATAAATAGATTAAAAAAAAAATACTGACAACAAGAACTTGGGATTTCAGTCACTGAACGCACGTCTATGATGTTTTTCGTCTTCTAAGTCTTGTTAAACGACCTCTGAACTAGCTTCCGTCTATTTTCGCTTAGTCTAAGAATCGCGTCCCAAGATTTCGTCTAACGTCTAACTTTCGATTAGTGCCCGTCTAATCACTTTATCGAAAGATTCGTCTAATCGGTTCTTCGGAACCTCGTCTAATTAATATTCACGTTCTGATCTTCTTCCCGTTCTCTCATCGACTCCCTGAAATCCTCTAATCGACTGTCCCTATTTTTCTCGAGGTAACCCCTGAACTCTTTTTCCCTCGAGACCTAGGAACCCTCAAGTTGATGTTTTCTCAGGAATCTCGATTCTTTGAATCGACATCTGGTAACACTTAAGAAATTAAGCGTCAAGTGCCTTGAGCCGTCTGATACATAAACCCTCTGAATAGAGCACTCGAGTCCAGTGCCGTAGGTTAAAATTCAAAACTACAATATTAACTGATACCTTAGTAAAATCTCAGATCCCACATGAATATATGCAATCGAGGCCGATGCCTTGACACCTTAAGATCTAATATTTGTAGTCAGTCTATTGCTATACATCTCACGTTTGTGTATGGAGTTAGTGCGCAAGTAAGATGTGAATTTTATCAAATTTGCCTCAGACTATTGGAGGAATTTATGTATTGAATTGAATGATTTTCATGTATCGATGATATTTATTATTGGATAGATCTGAGGCTAAAAAATATCAAAAAAGGTATATTTTATGAATCCACCAACATCCCTTCATAGTCATCGACATGCTCAAAATGAACATCGAATGCGGGATACCCTATACATCTCTTCTAACAACTGAGCTAAATAGGTACAATTATTATTTCGATTAAGATAACCTCACCTTCAAGAGCCCTGTTTAAGTCTTATTCCTCAAAATATCGAAATACTTTCACAAAGTTCTTAGTAATACCGAAACTTTTATTAAAATTGGTGCTCAGTTATCACGACTCGGGAGAGTTTCTTAGTGCATGATTTGAGCTGGTTTTACCACGTCACGGAGGTCGGAGCTGAGGTGACCTACAAATATGACAACAAATATCAGTCAAATATCATAATCCAACTCAGTGGTTGGATTAAATTTAGAGCTCCCTTAGATCCGTTTGCACCATCGTTCCTTAATTATTTAAGTGACGTTTCTATCCTCAAACCTAACCTCAAATTTAAGGATAGGATTATAGCCTAAAATAATTTGTCAAACTGACTGAACATTTGTTGTTTTCTATAAAATTATAGCAAAAAATTTGAAATTTCCATATACGTTTAATAGGTATATGGAAATTTCAACTAGCATATGAAATCGTCCAAATGACAGAAAAGCTAGGTTAAGGAAATGACAACTATCATCTGTATCCGGCTAGTCAATGAAAAGGCTTTATTGAACTAGAGTGAAGTTAAACAATATGAAAAACTGATATCACTAGATAGAACTATTTAAGGGTCCCTACATAGATAATAAATATTGTACTATATTCTAAGGTCCCTTACGTAAGAATTCCATTTGAGTGACAGTCGTGCAACTGTCAATACTTAGGGGATCCTTAACTTTAAGGAACGATGGTGCAAAGGGATCTTAATCCTTTTAAACGGAGTATCTATGGATACTCCGTTCAAGGGAGAATTAAATTTGCTGCATCTCAGTGAATTACTGATATTTTTTGCATAGTATCAGAAAACTCATTGTGAAACTATTGAGTTTTCATGGGGTTATTCATTGTCTTTCTAACAAAGATAATTTTTTTTTATTATCATATTACAAGCAATCAGAATAAGTACTTTCTATAAGCTCATTTGCTGGCTTCAGAGCTGCATGCTCTCAAATGTCGTTATGAGTTCCTGCCCAGTGGCAGTTCCTCTTCACATCTCTTTCAGATCTGCTGGCCATTTTCTTTTCAGTCGCCTGTCGTTTCGCACTTCAGTCAGTGGGTGGAGTAAAAGATTCATGTGGCTCTCTAGCTTCGTGTGATGTTTCTCGTTTTTTTCCTTGATGACGTCTTTCACGTATGGTACTTTCAAGTCTTCATGTAATTATTAATTTAAAACATACCATGTTGCCTTTGTGATCATTCTGAGGATTTTGGACTGACCTCTTCGAATAATTGCCATGTTTGATTTACTGGTACATCCCCAGAGCTCGATTCCATATGTTCAGATTGGCTTTATGATAGCTTTGTATATAAGGAGTTTATTTTCCAGTCTTAATTTGGATTTCCTACCGATAAGACAGTGCAATTCCTTAACTCTTAGGTTAATTTGGTTCCGCTTTTTGATGACATGTTCTCTCCATGTTAGTTTTTGATCCATGTGTATGCCCAGATATTTCACTGTTGTAGATGCAGGTATTCGAACTCCGTTTATGGTGACTGGCGGACATTCGCCCTTTCCTAATGTGAAGTTGACTTGTACGGATTTGGTCTCATTGATTTTGATTCTCCATTTTTGTAGCCATGTTTCTATCTGAGTCAGATGGTTCTGTAACAATTGAGAGGCTTCTTCTGGGTCCACATCGCTAGCCAGGACGGCAGTATCGTCCGCAAATGTGCCCAACACCGTGTGAGGGTTGGTAGGTAGATCTGCTCTGTATAGCAGATACAGTAGGGGGCCTAAAACACTTCTTTGTGGTACTCCGGATATTATTGGAAAATTGGCGGTTGTTTCATTATTCACTCTTACTCGAATTGTCTGCTGTCCAGGTAGGATTTTAAGAGTTTGAAGTAGGTTAAGGGAATGAATTTTTATCTTATACAGTAATTCTGGATGCCATAATAAATGAGCAATAAAAAGTTAAGACAGTCTTCCGGGCTTATTGGCCGTGGTCTATTAGAAAATATTTCACCTAACGTTTCGCCCACAACTGCGGTAGGCATCTTCAGATGATTCTTGGTCTGAGGTTGTAACTCCACCGCTGAATTTCCGAAAGCGATTCGATTCCTTTTCGCAACTTATACCCTGTTCATTGGCGGGAGAAGGTTGCGGGTTTACGCGCGATGTTGATTAGTTCATCAATCCCACTTCGTATTGGCTTGATTTTGGTCTTTTCCAACACCGGCAACCATGCGCTATGTATCAAAGGAGTTTCTTCCGTTCTGTTCATATTGTTGTTATGTTTATCAAGGTTGAACTGGTTTCAACATTCAAGAAAAGAACTATATTTTCGAAAGTAAAGCGTTTGAGAGAGACACCTGTCAGCATTTCAAATGATTTGACTGAAAATCAACGAGGTGATTTCAAAATATTAAGAACGAATCTTCTCCAAGCTAGAGCAAATTCATCTCTTAAATCATACATACGTGGTAACCGCCTAGTGGTTGGAACAAGAGAATATACGGTAGAAGACCTGAAGCAACAATCAGCAAGAGGATAGACCTCATAGTGCACCCCAAACACCGTCAGCACCGGAGAGTCTATCAGTCTCGAGGAAAAGTTCACAAAACAAGAATTCAGAAGATACTGAAACGGACTGGGAAACTGTGGAAGATACGAGAGAACCTAGTGCTGCAACTGCAGGGACTCCATGTTCTACATCTCTTGGCTGCCAAAAAATTCAAGGAACTTACAAAAACCCTAAGAAGAAATCACCACCCAAAAAAGAACCCAAGACAGGCAGAAAGTTGAGAACCGGCTTCGCTAAATCCTAAGGTTATGTTAAATAATTTAATGTTTCGTTGTGTTTAGTTCGTTTATTCATTAAGTGCTGGAGAACATGAATCCATATATAAGAGATTATCGAGAAATAAATATGATACAAAAATAATCGAGAATATCAACATTTTCAACAAAACAAGCAGAGTAAATTTAAGATATTTCATGTCAACATTAGAAGTATCGCAAAAAACCATGATGAATTACTGCTGGTGTTGGATACCCTCTCATTTAAATTTGATATAATAGTGTTATCAGAAACATTTCAAATAAAGAACATATACATTTTCAATATTGCTGGATACCGAACAATTTATAACGAAGGGAAATTCAACAGGAACGACGGGGTTTTGATTTATATGAGGGAAGATATAAAATTCACCTATAATTTAATACCTTTGGTGAAAGCATGAAAATAGAAGTAAATGTAACTGGTGAAAATAATCTTACACTGACAGCTATTTATAGATCACCTAATACATCTGTGTATGCCTTTAATAAAGAACTTCATAACTATTTGGAGAGTAAGTGCCAGTCTGAAACACACATGCTGATCGGTGATATGAATATCAATTTGTTTGCAGATGATGAATTTGTTGACGAATATAAGAATACTTTATATTCTTCCGGTTACATGTCCATCATAAATGAATGCACTAGACCTGACGGAAATTCCTGCATAGATCATATATTCCTAAGAAAAGTAAATCTCGAAAATCGATTAGATCATATAAACGGATACGTATTGCAATATCTAATTACTGATCATTTTCCAACCATTTTGATTATAGATTCAGAACATAAAACTCTGTTACATAAAAACGAGAAAAAAAAGGTGAAGAAATATATAAACTATGTGAAATTAAGAGAAGATTTACAAAATGAAACATGGTCACTAATGTATGAAAAAGAGAACGTGAATGACATGACTTGCTTCTTTATTGAAATTTTAAATAATCATATGAATAACAACGCACATTCCGTAATTATAAGAAATAATGAGTCTTCTCGTAAAAAATGGATTAGTCCTAGTATAATAAAAGCAATTAATATAAAAAATAATCTCTATATGCAGTTAAAAAAAGATCCTAATAATATAACCTTGAAATCTAAATATAATAAATGTAAGAATGAAACTCGAAAACTAATAAATAATTCAAAGCAAGACTATGTACAGAAAATAATATGTGGAACTCAAAATGAATCTAAGGCTATGTGGAAAGGTATGAATTATTTGTGCGGAAATCCGAAAGATACTAAAATAGAAATCCAACAAATCAAGTATGAAGCAGTTGTCCACGAAGATAAGACAGACATAGCTAATTTATTCAATAAACATTTCAGTGGTATAGGAAAACTTTATGCTGATAGAATCGATCCACCTAAAGAGTATAAAGAAATAGATACTTTTCAAGGTAATTCATTCTACTTATTTCCCGTCGACACTATAGAAGTGCAAGATATAATAAGTCAGCTAAAGTCGGGAAAGGCTGCTGGTCATGATTCCATAAGAGCTGAAATTTTGAAAGAGATCAAAATGGAAATAGCGGCACCGTTAGCCTATCTCATAAACTACTGTTTTGAGAAAGAATGCTTTCCTGATACGTTGAAGAAAGGTATAATCAAGCCAGTATACAAATGCGGAGACCGATCCGAAGTTACGAACTACAGACCCATCTCTCTGATATCGAACCTGGCAAATATAGTTGAAAAGGCTATAAAAACACGCATTATGGGTTACCTAAAAAAATTTAATATCATTGACAAAAAACAATACGGATTTGTTGAAGGAAAATCAACCGAAGATGCCATAAGAGAACTAACAGGAAAACTTTACGAAAGTCTGGATAAAACGATCCCTTCACTTTGTATATTTATAGATTTATGCAAGGCATTTGATACAGTGTGCCATATTCGACTGCTCAAAAAATTGAAAATTTATGGATTTAGAGGTTCGATGTACAAATTATTGAAAAGCTATTTATCAAATAGAAAACAGGTTGTGGAGATTGGAGAAACAAGGAGCCAAGAAGAGAAAATTACATACGGAGTTCCACAAGGTACCGTCTTGGGTCCTGTTCTATTTCTCATTTATGTAAATAGCTTACTCAAAATGAAACAGTCTGAAGGTGCGATCTGCTTTGCTGATGATGCCGTTATCCAATATCAGGGTAAAACATGGGGTGAATTGAGAGAAAAAGTTCAGATAGAATTTCCACATATAATAAATTGGTTCAAGCATAATAAACTAACATTAAATACCGAGAAGACTAAATATATGGTGTTCAGCTCTTATGCCTCGAGCCTTCCAGATCTAGGAGATCTTGTTTTTGATGATGGAATATGTATAGCTGAAACAAAGTACATGAAATATCTAGGAATAACAATTGATACACAAATGATATGGAGCGAACATATAAAAAATGTTGTGAACAAGCTAAGAAATCTTCTTTTCAAGTTCAGGTATTTGAGTAATCATCTGATCTCAAAAAAGCATTTAAAAATTTTCTATCAAGCCTTGGTTGAGTCCCAGATCACCTACGGGATGGTTGGATGGGGTGGTACATATAATATCCACATCAAACCGTTAGAAATCATCCAGAAATGGTTTTTGAAAATAATTCATAAGAAAAACCGTACTTTTTCAAGCCAAAGGTTGTTTGAAGAAGCAAAAGTACCAGATGTAAGGCAATTGTATGCTTTGAAGATCCTGTCAAACGTCATCTTGGGGAGGATACCTATGGTAACATTAAATCATGACTATACCACTAGAGGAAGATATACTTACCCACCATTTATGTGTAACAAAAGTATAGGCCAAAGAAGTTTCGCATATCTTGCACCAAAAATTTTCAATACAATTCCTGATCATATAAAAAAAATAAAAAATATTAAGAAATTTAAAAGACAATTGAGAGCTTGGATGAACCATGGAAATAGACAAATAATACACAGATTGATAAATAATAATTGAACAATAGAAACCTATTTCCGACTCTCATATAATATAAAAAAAAGGAAAGAGACAAAAAAATACCGATTAGAAGAAAAAAAAAAAAGCCCGAACACGACAGAATAATACCTGATGAAGACAAGAAGTGATACTCGAATGTGACAAAAAAAAAACTATACCCAATTACGACAAAAACAATACCCGAACATTGTCCCTCCTGGAATGTAAACAGAATATTTTTATGTTGATTTTTGTTCTACCTCAAGGAACAGTACTAAGAATTATTTTTACTTTAAAGTCACGAACAGGTTGTAATATAATTCACCTCTGTGATGTTTTTCGTTTATTTTTCGAAATAAACTTTATTATTATTATTATTATTATTATTATTATTATTATTATATATCTCAATGGCTTCCGTGTTCATCCTAGGATAGGAACTTTTGATGTTCGAAATAGCCTCTGCCTTTGAGAAAACAATATTGTGTCCATCAAAAGTTTCTATCCTAAGATAAACATAGAAGCCATTGAGATATATAAACATAAGAACAATATGAACAGAAGGAAAGAAACTCTTTCGGTAAATACCGCATGGTTGCCGGTGTTGAAAAAGGCCCAAATCAAGTTCGACGAAAAACTCGAGAACTTATTGCAGAAGATTTAAAAAAAATACATTTCTTCTGTTGAGTCAGATATAGTAAGGGATCCGAATAAACTTTTTTCATATTGTACTGTCAGGAATAAATTTGATAATATACCGAAGACCATGTCATATGATGATACTATAGCTAATAATGGACAAGAAATAAGTGACCTTTTCTCTAGATATTCTGGTAATGTTTACATTCCATCAAACGAACAGCTCAGTGATAATGGATCGACGTTGATTTCTGAAAGCAATATCGTATCATTTTCTGAATCTTTCTCTTACGTCCAATTTTCAGAAGTTGAAAAATCACTCAATGATCTGAATCCCAAGACGGGTGCTGGTTCCATCATACCAACATATCAATGTTGACATCTTTTTTGTACGATCATGTAGTATTTACCTTAAAGTTCCTCTAACGATGATTTATAATAAGTCTTTGGGAGTCGGTAAATTTCCTACTCGTTGGAAGATTGCTTGCATCGTGCCTATTCACAAAGGTGGTTCGAAATCAGATGTTAATAATTACAGACCTATTAGCAAACTCTCTATTCTTGAAAAGATTTTCGAATCTTTGATATTTCCGCGATTATTGCATATGGTTAGGCCTCAGATTATCGGTGAACAACATGGTTTTCTTAGGGGAAGATCGGTTGAAACAAATCTGATCACAATGGTTGAATACTTGCATGGGAGTTCGGACTGCGGTTTGCAGGTAGATGTAGTATTTACTGATTTTGCGAAAGCGTTCGATAAGGTTCATACAAAATTATTCTTACATAAACTTGAGCGGATCGGAGTGATGGGAATCATGCTGGCATGGTTTAGGTCATATTAAACGGAAAAGCGGCCATATGTGGAGGTTGGCGGTTATAAATCTAATTTCTCTTTGGTTTCATCTGGTGTTCCTCAAGGCTCACATTTGGGTCCGTTATTGTTTTTAATTTATTTTAATGATATTTCGAAATGTTTCAATAAATGTAAATTTTTGTTGTTCGCGGATGATTTGAAGATTTTCAGGTGTATAGGTTCCTTGACACATTTCCATGAAATGCAGGATGAAATGAATATTTTTTCGGAGTACTGTTTTGAAAACGGTTTATATATTAATATATCCAAATGCTCTATTATGACGGTTTCTCGCAATCGGAATGTCGTCCAGTTCCCGTACACTTTGAATGATTCACAGTTGTCTAGGTTGGAGCATATCAATTTTTATGCCCCTTAGAGAAATCTCAGGCAGAAGGGTTTATTTCTTGTTCCACAGAGAAGAACTAACAGTAGTCAAAGTTCTCCTATATGCAGGGCAATGAACACTGTGAATTAGTGTCCAGTTTCAATAGACTTGTTCGCTGATAGTAAAAATAAAATGAAAAAAGCATTGAAAGAAGGGGTAAAATAAAAATTTCATTCGGATGATTCATCTGTTCAGAATAATAAGAATTTTTTTTGATGTTTTTTATTTTCTGTATGTTGTATGTAGCTAATACTTTATTGAATTTTGTTGTATTCGAGAATACTGTTTATGGGATTCATCCCGTTTATATTCCATTGCACTAAATAAATAAATAAATAAAAAAATTGAAAAGGTCGAAACGAAGTGGGAGCGATGAACCAATCAACATCGCCCGCTTAAACCCACTACCTTTGATCTCATTATGAAGTAGTTCAAAATTGACACTTCTAGTACAACAGTTACAGAAAAACTTCCAGAATTTCATTATTTACAAATCTGTAAGTCAGCCACATACAGGGTATTTCAGAAAAAAAGTGACCTCCTCTCTACGATAAATATAAAACTGAAAAATAATGAGGGTTTGTTCAGTGAAAACGCCATCCGTATTCAAAAAACAGGACGCTGAAAAAAAAAATATACTCATTTTTCACGATTTGCTGAAACTACTGGCAACATTGTTATGAAATTTTATACCAATATGTTTTGAAAGCTGATACATCTAATCAATGTGTTTTGATGTCTGACTCTCATAGAGGGCGCTAGTTACACGGATCATACCGAGTTGTTTGAACATTACTTTTTTGATATTTTATTTATTCAGCTAAATTCTGAGCAATATTGAAAATCAGTCAATTTTGATGAAACTCGATACTCTACACCTTTCTCGGAATATTTTGATTCGAAATTTATGAAGTCATGAATAATTATTATTATCAATTAGTAATCACGCTGGAGATTGACCCCATATTGACAGAAGGTTTTCGTCATAATTTTCCGAATCGAAGAAAAAATTTATTTCAACATTATTTCAACCTCAAGAATTGAAGGATAGAATTCAACGTCACTTCAATGACCTCATAGCTGACTCCCAAGCGTTGTGAAGATAAATGGATTTTCTAGAAAAAAAAGGTAGATTTGTGTATTTGTGAAAACGGAGGACATTTTGAACACCTACTCGGATTGAATTTTTTTTTATTTTTAACCGTTTTTGATATTTTCTTATGATTTTTTGCTCAATTTATACATTCATCATTACTCCATACCAGCATCGATTATTACTTCATAATTTTCAAATAAAATAATTTCGCCAACGTTGCACAGTATCGAGTTTGATTTTTGAGTACCTCTTTGGTGTAAAATTGAATGATGTTTAAGATCGCTCGGAATTCAGCTAATAAATCTTATATCGAAAAACTAATGTTCAAAATAACTTGTATGAACGTTGAACTAGCGACCTCTATAAGAGTCAGACATCAGAACACATTCATGAGATGTATCCGCTTCTAAAACATATTCGTATAAAATTTCATCACATTGTTGCCAGTAGTTTCGGCAAAATTATAAAAAAATGTTTATATTTTTTTTAACGCCCTGTATCTTGAATACGGACGGAGTAACGAAAATTTTTCATTGAACAAACTCCTATTATTTATTAGTTTTGTATCCTCCCTAGAGGAGTGGTCACATTTTTTTTTGAAATACCCTGTATTTACTTTAAGGTTATAACCTCAAATAAACCTCTTCCTCTTCTTCTTCTTTCTTTACTGAGCTTGGCAGTATCGTCTTCGTTACAAATTCAATCGAAAATGTTATCAACCGATAATGCAAAAATATCAGTCTTCGTTTGCAGAACTGTGGTACAAAAATTCTTTAGAATACGGACACTGACTCATCAATTGTGGATTGAATCTCAATTCCAGGTTGCTGAACTGGATATTCAAAATCACGTTAGGATATGGGTCGATTAATGTTTCCACAGAAAAACGTATATCCTTCATAGCTTGTACACTTATGAACTGTTTTTAAATGCTGAAATTACAGATCCGTGTGCCAATCTTATACTTATCTAATTGAACATGAAATTATTTATCGCATGAGGTAACTGTCAATGTTTCCGCAATCAGGAGTACAGATTCATGCGGCAGTAAATGCGCTTATTTGGGCCATTCGGGATGGACTAGCATTGAATTTAATATTAACCCTTTCCAGTCCGAATTATCAATTAAAGAAAAAAAATGATTACCCACTGAAATAAGTTCAGATAAGCTCCAAAAACACAAATATATGAGTAATTTATATTAAGAAGTGTCCTGATCCTTGCAGGACTCGTGATGCCATATGGCATCATTGGGAGTTGCACAAACATCGAAGAAATTAAAATTTTTTTCTATTCTAACAGTATAATCATTCATTTGACAAAATAAAATACATTTTCATTTTGACTGCTCTGGCAAACATTCTTATTCCCCATTTATGAGGTTTATTTTTCATGAATTGTTTCAAAGATGATCGCTCATTGAAGGAGATCATAATTTTTTAATTGATCTGAACTCTTCTGGTTCCAGCTTTGTCAAGTTAGACCTTATTCCATCTATCACCGGCCTAATCTTGAACAATTTGTCATAATCTGGACTATCTCTAGGCTTCATTTGAGAATTATCGCTGGAATGCAGAATTATCAGGTCATTTTGATGCACGAGTGTAATTCGGGGAATATTTCACGAAATTGTTATGGATACAAGCAGTGCAATTATCGCAGGAATCTTTTGCTCTCTACAATGCAATTATCGCTGTAATTTTCGATGATTGCATTCTATTTACATGAAGTTTTTGACAAAAGGGAAATCTTCATTGAAATGAATCATATTTCTGAGTTTATCGAATCTATTACGCGACATCACATCTGCGATTGAGGGATATTCGTACCTTCCGCCCAATACATTGGGTAATTTGGCATTTTGATAATTCTACTCAGAATGTGAATTCCCATTTCTATTTCTGTTGTGTTCACAGATGTTTGAGTTTGTTGAACAGAACAAAGGTTTGTTTGATAAGCAACATTTGCAATTATTTCATTTGTAAAAAATAATTTGAAATATTGTAGAGGAGTCATTTCAGTTGGATGGGGTTCGGAAAAAGAATTATTGCTAATTGTATCTAGTTGTCGCAGATCTTTCATTCGCCATCGATAGTTTGGATCTTTTTTTTTCAGGAGATTAGGTAATCGGGCAAGTGGAATATCATCCGACCAATTATAATCTTTCGAGTCCCCAACATTCCCTCCCACTTCACAATCAATAGAAGCATCAGCTTTTCCTATCTGTATTTGACTTTCTTCTTGAAGAGAAATGTCTTCTTTGTCTTCTACATCATCCTCTACAGAGTTTTCTAAATGAATGTCTGAAATATCTCCTTTCAGAATTAGAAGTAGATGCTTTTCTTCTTTTTCCGTCAACCCTACATACGTCAATTCAACCTGAATAAATGAAAAAAATATTTCTACAAACACAATATTGTTTCTACAAATATGATAATATTTCTATGAATATTTCATTCAAATATTTATTCAATATGAAAGACAATATCTGTATAGTATGAAGCCCAATGATTCCAAATGGAATCATAACTTTTTGGGGGTGGTGGGGTGAAATATGATACTAAAGTCTGTATATAGCGCAATTTGAAAGTAATTATACTAGAAAGTTCACTGGTCACTAATTTAATTAGCAGTAGGAAATGCATACTTTCAAATGTGCATAAAAATAAATAGAGAACTCTAAACTAGAAATTTTTTATGTCCATACAACTAATGCTCTTTCTAGGAATAAGAAATATCAACAAAAAAGTTTTTAGTTACATCTAGGGATTATTAGAAGCACTTATTCATGATGATGCCAAATGGCATCACTGGGCTGGAAAGGGTTAAGGGTGACTACTCTAGTGGCGGTGAACTTTGAATTCAAATGAAAAATTTCAATGGTAGCCGATTTGACAGTTTTTTTTTTAATTAAGTTTTCTTTGGCAAATTCATCATGCCTAGACTTGTTCCGGTGGCAACGATTGCAAATTATTGAAATTTATTACTAAAACCATAGTTCAATTCGAGCAACTTACCGGGCATTACGTCCTTTTTAATTTATATTATAATGGTAATTCAGAATGATTAATTAGAGAAACTGTATATCGCTTTTACAATACATTTACTTTAAACGATACTGCGCATCTCGTTAGACGTTGGACAGAGCGTACACAACAAACCATTGATGGTTAACGAAGACCAAAATGTGTCCATTCGTCATCGCCCTCAAGAAGTGAGCTTGTGTGCATCCACTTGAAAAAATATTTTGCGAAAGGATCTTTGTTTAACACCTTTCAAGATGCAACTTGTACAGGAATCAGAACCACAAGATCATCGTTTGCGCCGTACATTTGCTGAATGGGCCGAAGAAAAAATTTTTATGGATCCACAATTTCATTTGAAAATATTGTTTAGTGATGAAGCATACTGAATGTCTATGGGTCGGTTTCACAAAACTTTTTTTGTACCGTTAAATTAATTGAGCCTCCGCGATTCGTTGATATTTCAAAACGAGTGATTCCATTGGTTTGAATTTACGTAAGGTTTCTTAATCGCACAATTAAAGTTTTGTGAAACCGACCCTATATCAATTAACAAAAATGCCGCAAATGGAGCGATAATAATCCACAAGCCTTTGTCGAAACACCATTACATCCAGAAAAGTCACTGTTTGGTGCGCTTTATGGGCCGGTGGGATCATTGGTCCATATGTCTTCAAAATGATGATGGTCAGAATGTTACAGTCAATGGTGAACCATACAGAGACATGATTAATAATTTTATTGTGTCCCGATTTAGAGGTATTAATGTCGCAGCCATGTGGTTTCAGCAGGACGGTGCCACATGCCACACAGCCCGCGATACAATTAATTTATTGAGGGAATTCCCGAAATGGTCCTTTTAACTGGCCACCGCGTTCGTGAGACTTGACGCCTTTAGACTATTTTCCCTGGGGGTATGTGCAGTCACAAGTCTTCGCTGACAAACTGCCTTTATTTAGAGACATAGATGTGATTTTTTGATTTGAATTCAAGGAGGCTAGTTTTTCAGTCAATGTGCTCCTTCAAATAAGATTAAATATGTGGCTACAGCAAGATGGGGCTTCATGCCACCACGCTGCCTTTGTCAAGAGATATTTAGATCAAGAATTCGAAAAAAATGGATTGAAACCGATGGACCCATCAGATATCGCCAGACCTGACGCTCATGAGGGGTCCCCTTGAATATATGGTATCCCACCAAACTGATTCTAATATCTTGGACTATTTGAAAATGAAGATAAGAAACGCATGTGCCCAAGAAGACCCTTATATTTTGACCGAAGTAACTTATAATGAAATAGGGGAATGATATAACTCATGTATGGATCATAATGTCCGGTATATAGAACATATGATTCGAAATGTTTCGTTTGTTATTAAATAAAATGTTTATTGCTATAAGATATAAATATGTTAATTTTGATTATTTTTCATTGTATTATCTGTTATGGCAAAATATAATATTATTATAAAAAAAAAAGAATAAAATAATAGAAAAATAGAAACAGAGCCTACGTCATTTTACGGAACATAATCAAATCTAGGTCATCTAGCCATTATGATCCATACACAAGTTTTATCATCTACGTATTTTATCATGAGTCACTTTGGTCAAAATATATGGGTCCATTCATTTTCGAATTCTCAATCTCAATATCTCTTCACAATGGCAGCGTTGTGACATGGACCCCATCTTGCTGTATCCACATATTTGATCTTATTTAAAGAGGCAGATTGTTTAGAAAACTAGCCTTCTTGAATTCAATAAAGGCACGAAATCATATCTATGCCTCCAAATCAAGGCAAACTACCACAATACAGAAAAAAAAAATTATGGAATAGAATCAACATAAAACATGCAGATCGCTGACGGTAAGAAATGGACAAGAATTGTATTCGAAAAAAAAGTTCAAAATAAAATTATCTTTCGAATGACATGATAAAAATGGTATGTCCCTGGAGAAAAAATTTTTGATAGCGCCGCGACGGCTGGCGTCTTTATTTATTCCGCAGATTTTTATGCGCATCTCAAGTCGACATTGACTTGTTCAAAACGCCATTCACAGAATGAAAAAATATTCGGGCGTTTTTGAGAAAATTGGGGTTACCAAGATAAATGAATCACCCTGTACGTGCCAGCCGCGGAGGCCCCATACCCGGAATAATTTTTAATCGTTAAATGCCAAAGAATTATCTGTTATAAAAACCTATGTTCATACATTTTCATTTTTATTTTAGGTGTTTTATTACGATTTAAAGTTCACCGCCTCTAAAATAATCACCTTTATTTTATGAACTTTGTTCAGCTGTCGAATTTGGAAAAAATAAATTGAATGAATAAATATTATTTTTTTGGAACGAGTAATCAGATTGAATAAATTTTGAAATGATTTTCATGGTCGCAGGAATTCATTGTATCTCTCAAAAATATGTTGGATACTATTATTGTTTTTCAGTTGAAAGCTTCAAGCACTGAGGAGATTTGAAACGAGCTTACTGAAAATGCCAACTCGTGAATTAACAAACGCTGAGGCTAATAGGGATGTCGGAATGCTACAGGGTGGCCTAACTCAGGTTGTTGTAGCGGAAAGGCCCCAAGTCAGCCGGAGTGTGATATTTCGACTTTGAGGTAGGTTCAGGGAGACAGGTCCCTTGTTGGAAAGACCAACGCTTGGTGGGTGACGAAAAACAAAACCTGATCAGGATCGTTTCATCACCGTTTCGGCGGGAAGAGAGCCTGTAGAATTCTACGGAATACTCTTCAAAATGCAGATAGGGTCCAAGTTTCGAAACCATCAGACGACGTTTGAGAGAGGTGAATCTAGATTCTAGACGACCATTAAGGAGAGTCCCAATAACACGTGACCATAAGCGTCAAAGACTGGAAGGGGCAAGGCAACATATCAATTGGAACGATCAATGACGTTGTGTCTTTTTCACATGGACATCATATGGACTATTTTCAGATTCTAGAAGAATAAGGTTTGGCAATTCCTCGCATACCCCATAATCGTCGCTATGTTCAAGAAATCCATCCATTTCGAGGAGGTAGTGCCATGGTATCGGACGGGATATTTTTCAACGAGCGCACAGGTCTATACATTGGTCCTGGAATATTACTGCTTTACACTAATACTGCCGTGTTGAAAAGGCATATCTACAAAAAAGCACTTTTGGAATATTTGATTTTAAAGACTTTTATTTATACCATCAACAATTTTTATTGAATTAAAATTGTCTTCAAATAAATCAAATATCTCGAAAGTGCTTTTTTGCAGATACGCCCTTTTAATTAACACGGAAGTATAGGAAACAACAGATTCGTTTAACGTTCGGGTAACGTACGTTGGCGTTTAGGCCATACGTGAAAGGACGCTAGTGTACGTCGGCGTTAAGCTGACGCTATCGTTAACGTTAAAAACTGACGAATGCGCATGTGTATATGTCAATTATAACGTCTACGTACACGTCCGTGGAAGCACTTCAACTCTCTAATCTTAGACCAAGAATCCTCTGAAGATGCCTACCGCAGTTGTACGCGAAAAGGTACTGGAAATTATTCCTAATGGACCACGACCAATAAGGCAGGAGGACTGTTCCAATATAAATTAATTGTGTGAATCATAACACCCTTGTGAAACCAAACATCGGCTATTTTTCTGGTGAGAAGGACTATTCCCTGTCAAGTGATGTTATTTTTAGAGAAAGAAAGACATCATCAGGTCAACTGAAAATAGTAGTCAAATTATAAAGTATGAAACAAAACAGGTACAGATTAAAATTTTCTTCACATAATAATTTTAACAACAACAATAAAAGTGAACAAGCCTGACAGGCGTTGTTATTATTTACTCACCGTCAAGGAATATGCCATTTCAGTTTTCATATATTTTAGTTTTTTTTAAAGGTTTAGTATTGAAGTTTTGTTTCGATGTTATGATTTGGTCGTATTCATTTTTGGGTGGTCAGTGTCGATATTTATCATTTGAGTTACTGTCTTGCGTGGAAATATTTGCGTCAGCTGTCATTCAGCTTAGGAACAATTAACACAACATCGGAAAGTTAAAATTACGTTGTTAGAGGACGAATCGACTTGAACAGATTAGACGTCGGGAAATCTTTTATATCATTAAGGAGAAGTTGTCTTTACTCTTCGAAATCACAAAATGTGTCAGCTCATAAAAATCACTATTTTGATGAAGTAAAGTTAGATTGGCAAGTGAGGTGGAATGTTTACTCTCAATCAAATGATTTTTCATTGCAGAAGCGGGCCTATTTTGATGTGTTCGTTGAATCTGATTTCTGCTGATCTAATCATCATCCCGATATAGAAGGCAGGACAGTTTTCGCTTGTAATTTCCTATATTCCGCTCTGGGTTTGTTGTTAACTAATATTCCCTCTAGTGTTCTATGAGAAACATTGACGAGGTTCAATTCGTATTTCGCTAGTAATGCTTGTAGTCTGTTGTTATGGTTGGAAAAGTAGCGAATAACTTTGTTACTTTTTTTTGACTGTGGTATGGGGTATATTTTCTTCAAAAGTTTTCTTTTTATTATGGAGGTCAGGATATCGTCCACAAAATGTTTCCTATAATGATTTTCCGCTGCTATTTTATAGATATTATTGAGTTCTTTGTGATAATTTATTTCAGAAAGCGGAATATTATCGAAACGGTTGAAAAAATAATAGAAGGCGATCTTTTTGATTTGAAGAAAGTGATATAAGTATTTCGGAATAATCACGTCAGTTTGGGTAGGCTTTCGATTGATATCAAACTCGAATGAATTATCAGGATTTAAGGTGATGTTGAGGTCCAAGAAATTTATTTTAATATGTTCTGAAATTTCCAGATTTAACTGAATTTAAGATAGTGAATTGATGAACTTGAGAAGGTGTCTAGTTTCTCGATGGTTCCACACCAAATGCAGAAAATGCCGTTAACGTATCTTCTCCAAAAAGCTAATTTTTGAGACAAAGAGTGTGAATGAATCTGAGATTCTAAGTGGTCTATATATATATATATGTCACCTAGAAGACCGCTCAAAGGTGAACCCATGGGCGAACCACCTGTCATGTTGTAGATGTTATTTTTAAAGTTGAAGAAAATTTTGTTCTGTGATAAGTTTTATTAGCTGCATAAGTGTATGTATGTCTTCAGGAATTATGTTAAAATTATCGACTATACTAGAGAAGAGTTAGAGATTCTGCGACTGGGACATTCGTATAAAGATTTACAATATCAAATGACACTAAAATATATTTGTTGTTTGAATCGAGCTTGATAGAGTTAATATCATCGACCTATTCAACTGAGTTTATTTTAGACATGAGTGACTTATAATTTATTTGTCTTGTTATGATCTGATTGATGGTCTTGGATATTTTATGAGCAGGTGAATTGAATGGTGTTATTTATGTTGACGTATTTTAGGGTTTGAGTATCTTATCCTGCATGTGGGGGAAAAATGGACTACAGCTACTTATAGAACATTGGGAAGTCGAAATAACGTCCACTTTGTTGAGTTATCTTTCCCATGTGTTCGTACAGTTACCTATCGAACATCCTGTAAAATTCACATCGAAATTGGGGAGGAGTGAAATTGTCGAATTGAAACCTTCGTTCATGAATATTGCGTTTAGAAAAATAAAGATTTCTCTTCTCGCGTACTTTACTTGTATTAATTATACAGGGTGTACCAAGTTCGACGGCCTATTAGGCCATTTTGGAGACCTGGACCTTTTTGAAATCTGAAATTTCATTATTGCTTGCCATTATCTTCCGTTTTAAAATATGCTTGGAGCCTGACCACTTTCAGTTATACTGCTAGTGAAAAAAAAAATTTCTTCATTTTTTCCATTTTTTCGTTTTGGAATTTGATAGAGTATGCAATTCTGAATACAGTCCTACTCAAATTGTTGCTTTCGTCGAAATACTTTTCAAAATATCGAGAAAAAACTGAAGAAAAAAGGGAGATAAGTGTATTCGGTATTATGTTTGTTAATCCTAACCTAGATATCGTAAGCGCAAACCGTTTTGACATTTCTGAAGCGAAGAATTTTGAAAAACCCGTCACAGGGTGTTCCAAATGTTGGTTGAAAAATTTCGTTTTTCGAATAAGAACTTTATTTTTTTATGATTGAGTTGGATTGTGTGAAGAAAAATAATGATAATACTCCAACATGCTAATGCTCCTAAAATAAATAATTTCTGAGTTATTCAGGATTTCCTGATTTCATGTCGTACGTACCGTCAAATTATATATCTGTTTCATATCACCAATGACCTTGGTCATAAAGATGAATTACTCTAATAACTCACTAGTGTCTCTCTCTTTTCTGAATTCATTTATCATTATTGATATGAAACAGATTTCATGAATAGAAACAGAAAATCCTGAATAACTCAAGAATTAGTAATTTCAGAAGCATCAATATGTTGGAACATTATCATCATTTTTCTTTGTACAATTCAACGCAATCATGAAAAAATAGGGTTCTAATTTGAAAAACAAAAGTGAGGAGCCAATTTTGAACCCAATTTTTGAACCAACATTTGGAACACCCTGTGACGGGTTAGTCAAAATTTTGAAATCGTACAATATTTCCATAGTCTTCACCTCAAAAATGTGAAAACAGTTTGTGCTTACGATTCCTAGGTTAGGAATAACGAACATAATACCGAATACACTTATCTCCCTTTCTTCTTCAGTTTTTTCTCGATATTTCGTATTTCGATGAATGCAACGAATTGAGTACGAATATATTTTCTCATGAATCTCGACTCTTGAAATTGACACCTGCTACCTCTCAAGAAATCTAGCGTCTAGCATCAAGTGCCTCGAACCATGGCCTTCTAAATCCCCTGGCCCGGCGCCTCAAGCGGCAACGCCGCAAAAGACGAAGTTCGGGAGGTATATTGCTTACGTGAGAGATACGATGATCGAACGTATCATTTCATTTCCTGATGTTGATAAATGTGTTTTCCGATGAATATCTGAAAAAAAAGTAAAAGTATGCCCTACTGAGTCAATGAATTGAATATAAATGAAAAACAAAATTGAAATCAAAGCGAATTTAATGATTTGGTTTTATTCAATTTATTGTCCAGCAAGAACCACGGGAGGTGTAAAGGCCATCTCTCGCCATGTTACCTCAAATATGACTCTCAAAATAGAACGAACCCAAATAAAATTATCTCTAAACATAACAAAAATAATTTGAATTCTCAAATAATAACGTAACATAAAATTCGCTCTAATACTCTCAAATGATCAATAATAATTTCCAATTGCTTGAGTTGGTCGAAATTTTCATACTTCTTTTTTATGATTGTGATAAAAATGCTTCTAGTCAAGTAATCTCTCGAAAAATCTGATGCATTTTTATAACGAGAAATCAATTAGTAACTGCTGAGAATGAAATCAGAAGGAATTATCCATTTCAGGTCACTAGCGTTATTGCATTGCCTAATTTCCCATCTAGATAAATATATCAATTTTAGCCGAAGAATTTTCAAATGGGTCTTTTGTAATCATTAACTAAATCGGAATATAAAAAAGCTTCTGATTCATTAGTATTCCTAGTTAAAATTACTACGCTGAGAATCAGTCCTTTTTGATTTGGTTTCATGAGGTATGAGGATAAATTTGGAAATTTTTTTGGTATAGCGCCTTCTTTCAATTTTGGAAATCTCAAATAAAGCAATTTAATGGTTCCATCTGCTTGCAAAAGTTTATTGAACTTAATTGTATCGTCGAATCAAAATGTTTCTCGCAAATGAAATGAAATTTCGCGGTTTGCCACTCATCCGTCATCCATAAAAGCTTTACGCTGTTCATATTTAGGAAAACCAAAACAACTAATATATCCCTCATTTTGGTAGACGGAAAATTAGTTCTATATGAA